>BGPR01052875.1:0-10520 GCA_013235015.1 Araneus ventricosus | reverse complement strand
TGCTGAGTTTGTTCTTGAATTACTGGTTGTCTAGTTTTCGGATTTTCCTGCACTTTTTGTGTTTGTTCTTGAATTATTGGCTCCCTTACTTGGTGGCTTTCTTTTATTTGTTGAGTTTGTTGCGCAATAACTGGTCCTCGAATATCTGGATTCTGGGATACTGGTTCAGACTGTTGTTGAATTACTTGATCTTGCGACAATGGTTCATCTTTTTCTTGAACTACAGGTTCACGTACCTGCTCTGTGATGGGAATTTGTTGCTGTTCATTGTTGTTTGGTATTTCCTCAAAACTTTCTGCTACCTGAGGTTCCCTTTCTTGTTCAGCTATCTGTACTTGAGGCTCCTGGTTGTCTTCAAAAGGCTGTCCAATTTTTTCCTGGGTTTCTGTTTTTTGAAATACATTTTTAATTCCATCCACAGGTTCTTGAAGCTTTTGGTCTTGCTTGTTTGGCTTTTGTTGCTGTGACTGGTATTTGCTCCAGTTGCCCGATTGGTCAGATATTTTGTTGTCCTGGGTAACTTGGTGTGTATTTGGTTCCTTAGGATTAAGTTTGCTTGGAGACTCTTTAAAATGCTCTGGCGAATTTCTACATGGCGCTGCCAATTCAGGCCAGTTGCAAGAACTTATGTTTTCATCGAAAACCAAGCCAGGTCTGCATCTGCCAACAAATAATGTGAGTCTCCTTCCTGAACTAAAGTCATCAACGCAGCGTATATATTGATGGCAGTCATTAGGATCACGGTAGAAGCCAGGACCTTTATGGCAAATTGGAGTTTCAGATCTATATAATGGCATCAAAATTTCTCGAGTTGCTTTCTTCATATCCAGATATTCCCATTCTGAAATAAATTATGGAAGATTTTAGCACTATGAACCATAGAAAAAAGGGGACAATGCATTAGTAAAATATAACATGTGAATGTCATATATTATATTTTATTCTTGAAAATTTGAAAGCGACAGGAATACTTAAATATCTAAGCTCTTTTATATTTAATCCGCGAAGCGTTTTCTGTTATCCTTGAAAATTTAAACAACGTTTTTCAAATGAACTTGAACAAATTACAGTTTTGAAATTAAATGTTTGACTAATCAACTGGTTGAGATAGTTAAAGTATAAAAGAGAAAAGATAAATGACCGAAAAACTAAGATATATGTAACTGATTTTTTTTGGTCTTATATTTTCCTAACTGGTAGTAATTTCTTCAAATATACATATATTTTCCTTGTTTATTCATAGTGATTAAAAAAACGTGGCAAAACATTAAGGGTAGGCCAGGTATACGATAAGCATCCAAAATTACATAGGTGTGCAACAGCAATCTGGAGGCAGCAGAAGGCATTTAAAATAATACAACGCTGGTCAAAATTGCGGAAATGTTTTGAAATTTGCACATTTTTTTCGTATAAAACTCGAACTTCGACCATATAAAGAATAAGTTTTAACTCACAATTTACATTGAAAATTCGGTCACGAGGGCATTTAGGGGAACGACCAGAAATTGATGAAGTCGAAAAGGGAATTTGGCTCACCCCACGACATAGAAAGCTAATAATACTTTGCAACTTTCATCAATTCTTTTGTATTATGTGTGCAATATTTACATGCATTTTTGTAAAAGTAGCACTAATATTCGGGAATATATAAGGGATTCTTTAAAAAAGTCCCAAATTTTTCGCATGTTTTTTCCGCAAACATGCAGAGTTTTCAACCAAATTATATGAAACTTACAGAATACACGACAATATATCCGAGAAGCATTGTATTAAAATTTGAAGTTGGGGAACCTTGAATATTAGAGAAAATATGAGTATTTGTAATAAATAATTTTTTACTGCCCATGTGCGAAACTTACCCAGATAGCACGTACGTTTGCAGCAAGTTTGATTTTTATTTGATATTATCTTGTCATGGCAAATTTGACGCGTCGATGTTGTAGCGGAACTGCTGCAAATTAACCAGGCAGAATCGCCACCCTCGCTTGCAAAACAAGATTGCCACAAGTTTGCCACGGCGAAAATAGACAACTAGCGCCACCCCTCCATGCAATGCAAATTTGCTGTGAGGGTGTCATGACAAGTTCACAGCAGGATTGCAAAACAAGTTTGCTGCAAAGATGAAGAGACTCTGAAACAGAGAAAGATCTTTCTCTGTTTTAAAAAAACATCTGATTTTTAATAGCATCTCTTAGACCGTCCTTCATTTTATTAATTCAATAAATCAATGATAATTCGTGAAAAAACTAAATTTTTTATAAAAAAAATTTTGAAACATTTTCTATCTTTTTACTAGAGCTCGCACTTTGAAGAAAATTCATCGCCTTTTTCTTAATGTTGAAATTTTAACGTTTATAAACAAAATTAAACCTAAAAAACAGTCAATGTTTGTTGAAAAATAATAACTTATACATTTTGTCCCATTTTAAAGTAATTACTTTTGTACTCTACTTTCATAATTTATTCTACTAGCAAAACGTAGTTATTAGCGAAAATCGCTCTCTCTTTGACTTCAAATCATATTCTCATCTCAAAATTTAAAAAAATTAATGAAATCAAGAAAACAGTTTAAAATAAATCGTACACGAATCGAATCGAACGATGTATTAGCCTATGGGGCGCACAATTTTTGGGGGTCCAGATGACTCAAGATTTTTTTTCAGAGTCAACTTTTCAATTTTCAGAACAATATTCTTAGAATTTTTTCCATGTTTTCAAATTTGCTTACAGTTTAATGTGGTTCCAATTTTTTTCGCAGTTGGCTGACTGATTTACAAGTCAACAACTCTGGAAATGTTTGTATGAGGGTTTCAAGATTCTGTCAAAAATGTTTTGCAGAATCTAATCTTAGGCAGAAGCCTAAAACCAACCAACTCTCTTAATAGTTATCTGCAATTTACATGTTTTGTTATTTCACTTTGTCACATGTGTGACTTAAAAACCTGTATGTAGAGATTAAATTTGAATCAATAAGGATAGTTTAAGAAATTTGGGGGGGGGGAGGGGCCCTTGAAGCTTGAATTGCCTAAGAGTCCCAGTAGGGCTTAAACCGGCCCTGATGGTTTCGATATCCGATTCTATAAAATTCAATTTGTGTACTCGGATTGTGGCACTTTAAATCCGCCATCAAATATCCGCCTTTTACTGTGGTTCCAGGATTACATTAATTAATTTAGAATTCTGATTGAAGTGGAGAGACAATTCATGTTGAAGGGTTGTTCTCATCATTTGACTAAGGTTTAAAATTAAGGGGTTAGTCCTAAAACAGCCCTAGGACGCTAATTTATTCATTATAATCATTAAGAGTTTTAATGAGATGATTGTCTGAGGGCGGTTTTTAGTGAAACCTAAGTTTTCCAATCAAAAGGAAAGTAATGGATTTGAAAGTTAAAATATTTTTAAGTATGTAATTTATTTTAATTTGTTACTTTTCTTGGAACACATCTTCTCACCAAAATTTAATATCACTTGTTTTCTGAAAGTTTACTACTAAAACTAAATGTGAAACAAACTTCTATAAAAAAATGAAATGATATTTTTGACATAAGTATAATAGTTCTTCACCCAATGCTAATTTATTCATTAGACCATTTTAGAAACTCTTCATTAAATTCCTCTCTTTTTCTATTTTCTAGATTGACATTTCTACCCATGGAAAAACAAAGTAAAATATTTCCTTCGACATGTTGCACCCATACGAGATAGGAGGAAAAATAATTTTGTTGTTCGAATTTATATTCAGTAGTAAAAATGTACCCCATGTAATGCAGCTTTATACATTTTTTCAATACACATTCAGAAAAATTCGCTCGAGGATAAGCACGTGAGATTTTCAATGTATTTTTCAACTTAAAAATATAATTGCTTGAATTACAGATTGTTTTATTCTTTCTATGGATTATTGGAAACTGCATATGTTTAAGTTTTTTAAAAAATAACAAGGGAGGCATTCAAAGGTGTTACAAAAGAGAACGGAGCAAAAAGAATTTTAGTGAAGGACGTATTAATTTTAAAATTCAAGAATGCTAATTCACACAGTATTGGGGAAGCAAAATATATTTCTGAGAATACTAGCGTAAGAGAGATAATTAACTCGTTATTCAAGTTTACAATGGGATATTAATGGGCGTAGTTGGAAGATCACGAGACCCCATCGGGATTAGATGATTCTTAATCTTACCAATAAACTACTGTCTAGCTTTGTTTTAAATATTGGGGCAGATTCATGGTTGGATTTGGTATGCATAATTTACGATATATAGATAGAAGTGTATAATTTCTGTGATGAATTTCAAAAGGAAATGGCGTGCATTCATCGAACAAATACACTGCGAAACACTATATCACTTACAAAATCATTCAGTACCTCAATGAAATGATTAAAAAAACTAAATATGAATGCAGAAGTACGTTTAAAGATATTGGACAAGGTTTAAATTAGGATTTCACTGAAGAAATGCAATTCTTACGTGTAACCCCACGTTTCCAATCAGATAATAATAATAAAAAAACCCCTGTAAATTCCACTGGCTTATTATTGGAACTGACAGTCGTGGCACCTCGATTGGGTCATATAGTCTTCTATCTGATATTAATCCAATGTAAACTAGACTTTAGAAATTGATAATAATGTCAAATATTACTACATTACGCTGTATGTTGTTTTTTAAATCACCAGCCTATTTGAAAACCAACTTAAAATTCATGTAGTATCTTGATTGTAGAAAGAAGTATATTAGACTTCAAAAAATAATTCTCGAATGGTGAGCTTAGAACTTCATGCAATGCTGTGATTTCTAAGAGAAGGTAATCAAGGCGTAGAGGCGGAATCGATGTGGTGATTCGACTGAATCGTTAATCGATGGCATAGTATTTATAAAAAAAATCCTTATTTTTTTCATCCATAGTTCGAAACCAAATACATAATTACCTTTAGTTTTATAAAAAGTACAAACTACTATTTAATAAATTAACGAAAACTAATCAATACTCTTCCACGTTAGCGTTTAACGTTAATAACGTTTTATTAAGAATACATTTCATTATTTGAGAAAATAAATATTTGTTAATAAAAAAAGAAAATTGTCGTCTGAAAACATTGCGGTACTTAGGAAATGGGTTCGAAGATATTTGGATATTTATTTTAATTCCGCTTTTTTGGCAACGTTTGTTTCCATTATTTCCACGTTCTTATAAAATTCGTTTTCCCTTTTCCTTGCTTACATTAAATTAATTTTGAATTCTGTTCGAAAGAAAATTCATGAAAAGTCAATGTTCTTCAATTGCGTGAGAAAGTAAAATGCTGAAGCTTTCCTTTTATTATTAAGGCAGCGAAATTTCATATTTCGCTTGAGTTTTTAACTGAAATTAGTGAGATTCAATGCCTCTTTGCAATGTGAAAAATCATGAAATTTGAAAGATCATGAAAAAATTCAGAACAACTCAAACACATTTGTGAACTTAATACGATGAAAAAATGGATTTGAGGATTATAAAATGCGCGTATTGAAATATTTTATGATGATGCATATGGTGTGAATAAAATAAAATAACAGAAAATAAATAACAAACACATAAGAAACAAGAAGCGGAATGAATGAATCTTTACCTCTTTTATGTCTTGCGCTAACAGTAAGAACTGCGGCTGCAAAACACAGCACGCCAAGGACATTCATCACTTATTTCTGAAAAAAAGGAACGATTATTAATAATATACCAATACAATATTTAACTATAATTTTTCACATCAGTGTACATAAATTTCATTTGGGATGAATTTTTAAAAAGTTTATCGAAAAAAGATTTTGCTTCAGTAACAGAAATGTTTTTTGAAGTGCATATTAATGTTTATTCGAGAATTCTGTACACAGGAATTCGTCTCCAGTACAGTAACTGATAACTCAAACAAACGCAACGAATACAAGTAAACTGCATTAACTCCCACTGTTGAATTTGTAAACTAACTTAGACAAAATTAAGCACATTTTCAGTTTTAAAATATTGTTTTATACTTTTGATATTTTGAGCTAAGGAACGGTTTTTAATGATTATTTTCTTAAAAGGAATTGTTTTGAATAGATTGTTCGTGATCATTTGATTTTAGTAAAGACTTTCCCACTTTGTTTTCAATCTTTATGTAATGAATATTAACTTTTTCAACAAAGAGAAAGTATTGAAATAGTTAAAAAAAGAGACTTCGAGAATTTGATGAATTTGCACTTTTTAGTCCCTCTCTAAGCCAGAAAAACTGTTTTTGGAGTTATATCTGTACGTGGGTATCAATAATTGGGAAGCGCAACGAGCTAGACGGATGAAATTTCGTAAGCTATCTTTACACAAAAATTGTAAATGTCTGCCAAATTTTGAACGAAATCTACCTGCAGAAGTTCGTCTGCCCGTATGCACGTGGACATTATAACTCAAAAGCGCAAGGAATTAGATGAATGAAATTTGGCATATGGATTTATTATTAGAACTGACGATCTGTATTAAATTTGGACTAAATCTCTCAACAGGTTTGCTAACTCTCATCTTTCTATTCGCTTGAGTGTGAACACAATAACTCAAAACATAACAGGCAATATCAATGAAATTTGGTATGTGGTTTTTGACTCCACAATTGCAGATTTGTTCAAAATTTGGATTTAGTCTGTCAGCTGGAAGAGGTCCAAAACGCATCCTCTATTTTCATCAACGAAGCTTAACACAAAACACGCCATATTGTGTAAGCGTACGATGAAATCGGGAGAATATTCTCGCAGGTTTAAATAGAATTTTCTGCTAACTTTGCTATTGTTCCTTCGGTCATTCGTCATGTTTGTGATAGAATAAGAATGGTTGAACGGAATGGAATTTATTTATGAATCTGATACGTTGAGTGATAATTCTTGTTTAAATATTTTTTTCGCATTTTTTAAATTTCATCTTTTTTTATTTTGTTACTATGCCTATTGTCTTCGAATTGTTCAAAAACAAAATTCCTTACTTTCAAGTCACAAGCGAAGTTTGCACATTTTTTTGTTTAGAATTTAACTGTCAAAGTCGCAAAATCAATGTCATGTTCAAGGCAAGATTTATATTTTTCAGGCTTACTGTAGTTTCCTGTCTTTGTAAGCAGTGTCTCAATGTGTAATGAAGTAAACAATACACGATTTTATTGTCATTTGGTGACGTTATCCAGAATTTCTCTAACAGTAGATATCCTACATGCACTATTAGAGAAATTATACTATACGACAGACATACGTTACCTTAACATTTTAAGGACATTAAAATTTCATTATATTGAATGTTTTTTAGACAAAATAAAGTAAATTTTTGAGTAAATTTGATTTCAAAAATTTGATCTAAAGGTATTTTCTGGCTAATCATTATGAGATCCGAGATCAATCCGTTTCATTTTCTACCTCAATTTCTTTACAGGGGATCAAATTCAGGGTTCTCAATCAAAGGGTTCAAAATTCTCCCCTTTTTTTTTCCAAAAACAGCACTTTGATGAATCTCAGTTGAATATGAAATAGGATAGCTATATACTAACGTTATGTATCACTGAAAAGATCAATAAATGACAAAATAATCGATATGTATAGCATTTTTGTTAGTTAATTTTATAAAAAAACATTAAGTTGCGATGATGATTGAAATTTTCAAAATCAATTGACTACTTCAGATATTAGTTTATTGTGAATCATATTACAGTAGACAAGTTTAAAAAATAAAATATATTTGTCCTCTTTCTAACCACTGAGTTATTTTAGTTACCATGAATTTTTTACTGAAACGTTTGTGGCTATAAGCTTAATATATATCTTGTGCAAGGATTCTTTTTTTATCTTTATATTACACTCAAGTTGGTAAACAATCCTTATCTACAAAGACTTCCCTTTATTTAGCTGTTTCTTCATCACATACTTAAAATTTCTTTCAAATCTGTGAAGATATTTATCGGTACTCTTTATGAAATTCCTCAAAATTACTTTCCATTTAATATATAAAGGTGATGATATATAATTTGAATATCGAGCTGCTCGCTTCTTAATTAGAATTAATTCATATTCATTAAAACTGGAAGTGTTCATAAGCAGGCATACTTGACCTTTAGGCTAGAAGGCAATTAATCAAATCCCAGCTTCTAAGAGCGGTTTTAAATGATGTTCTCGAAAAAAAATGCTTCAGGTATTTCGATCTATCTTGGTCATCCATCAGGTAAATGGACGCTTGGAAAAAATATGATGCCTTTAAACTTTTTTCGCACTCTCTAAGTCATTGAGAATACGTCTTGTCGCCGTGGTTTTATTTATGGCAGGTTACGGGCACAGTTGTTCGGGAAAGTTATGTCAAAAACCTGCATTCGTTCCTGCACATGAAAAAAGAAATGTAACCCTTCGGTCACAAGCCGTGCCTAGCATATTTATGTGGTCGTACTTTTATTCTAAGCAAAGCCAGATAGTTTCATATCAATCTTCGGGAAACTTCGCATTGATATTCCAAGTTGGAAGTTCAAATAATGACGCTTGATGATAATGTACTTGTGATTCTGAAGTTCAAAGTAATGGTTTTGCATTCCTTCAGTATCGTTATAATCTATTACTCTATATTTGTTCTGAATATGAATTGAGCAATTATACAATGTATGATTGAACTAATAATCTATTTTCCACTCTTCAATTTTTCTTAAGATTGGACTAATGAAAATTAAAAGTTCAACACTTTCTCCAACAATACGAAATATATACAAAATAAGCCGATAATAATATTTTTAATATTATTTGCATTTAAAAAAACATAGGAGGGTTAAAGCATCGGACATTTAATTTTAATTTGCAGCAACGAATATCTATTTTTATTATAGATAATTGTTATTTAAAATTATGTAATATTTCAGTAGAATTTTATTTAACCGAATCATGTCTCCATTAAAAAAATTTGAGAAAAAATGAAAGATTGTACTTTGTGGCCGTGTAAGTTTCTTGCTGGTATTCTGAATTTTGATGAATTTAAAGATGAAATTTATTCTGAAACCAAGGTAATTATAATTATTCTTTCTAAAAATTATGTTTTCGTTAGATAAATTTCAATATTCTCCATTTCAAAAGTAATTTTTTAAAAATGAAACAAACTACAATATTAAAAAATAGCAGTATGCAATCCCATTTGTTCTAAAAGTGCCAGATATTTATTCAGTAAAATTATATGCCGAATGTTGGAAATGATTTTCTGTATAGATTAAAAACAATTACCAAACAATGTGTTTCTTTAATTCTCCCATCAAAAACTTAAGTAAAATTAACTAATTTTGTATTCAAATGAATTAGTACGAGTTCTAAGTAAGAAAAAAAAATTATAAATACAGAAATATGAGGAAATCAGGGATGTGAACCTATCGAAATCAATTATCTTTATAAAAATCACTCAAACGATCGAAATTCAAGTTTTAAATTCTCTACGTGCGTTTTATAAACAACCAAAATATATATAATAATTTTTCTTTAGTTTTCCATTGAGTTTATTCAGAAATATCTATTTTTGATTCTTTTTTCGTTGAATGAAGAATTCGTTCTCATATAACATTATACATGTGGAGAATCTTTCAAGTAAATGCTTGGTACAGAAAAATACGCATTGATGAAACATGAAAATTATTTACATAATTTATCTAAAAGAGTCAACGGCATCAAATTCTGTTTTAAAATCTTAAACAAAATTTTTTTTATAATCTCGTCTCTAACAAATTACAACAGTACTATTGCCTTTCGATTAGAAAGTTCCTCCAAAATAGCTAATTTCTCCACAATACCAGTTCATATAATAATGATCATCAGATTACCTATTGAGGATTATCGTATTCAGCATCTAACATGAAATTCTATTTCAAAACTAAATTTTTTAAAATCTGTGTAGTAAATTTCTTCATCTAAACATTTCTCTCAGTTGGGGTGGCAAAATGATAGACATTTAATTTTTAAACCAAGGTAAATATCTTAGGGGAATGCATTGAAAACATTCTTTCCGCAAGATTACCTGTCGGGCTATTGACAGATATTGACGGTTGATGGAGGAAGTAATAAAGACCCTACCGAGTAACTGGCAAAGCAACAAGTAGGAAAGGAATAAAGGCTCGTAAGACATAAAATTAATTAAAATGAAGCTAATTTATGCGCGTTCAGTCCTTTTATGATCTAAAGCAGAGGTTCTCAACCTGTGGTACGCGTACCCTTGAAGGAACATAACATAAAACATAAAGTATTAAAAAAGTTACAGAATTTTGTTTTTTGTGGAAAAAAGCCTTTTCACCTTACGCATATATTAAGAATAAATATCGCAATAAGCTTGTCGCAGCTCCAGACACCAAATTATCTCCATCTTCATTTGAACACAACTTTATACAACTCAGCTTCATGAGACAAGCTCGAGGATCACATTGAAATTTCCTTCCAATTTAATAGTTGATTATTACGAAGTGTAAATTTTAGATATCCTTATAAGTTAATGAAAAATTATTAGAATACTGTTTTAATTTT
>BGPR01052874.1:0-10520 GCA_013235015.1 Araneus ventricosus | reverse complement strand
TGCTGAGTTTGTTCTTGAATTACTGGTTGTCTAGTTTTCGGATTTTCCTGCACTTTTTGTGTTTGTTCTTGAATTATTGGCTCCCTTACTTGGTGGCTTTCTTTTATTTGTTGAGTTTGTTGCGCAATAACTGGTCCTCGAATATCTGGATTCTGGGATACTGGTTCAGACTGTTGTTGAATTACTTGATCTTGCGACAATGGTTCATCTTTTTCTTGAACTACAGGTTCACGTACCTGCTCTGTGATGGGAATTTGTTGCTGTTCATTGTTGTTTGGTATTTCCTCAAAACTTTCTGCTACCTGAGGTTCCCTTTCTTGTTCAGCTATCTGTACTTGAGGCTCCTGGTTGTCTTCAAAAGGCTGTCCAATTTTTTCCTGGGTTTCTGTTTTTTGAAATACATTTTTAATTCCATCCACAGGTTCTTGAAGCTTTTGGTCTTGCTTGTTTGGCTTTTGTTGCTGTGACTGGTATTTGCTCCAGTTGCCCGATTGGTCAGATATTTTGTTGTCCTGGGTAACTTGGTGTGTATTTGGTTCCTTAGGATTAAGTTTGCTTGGAGACTCTTTAAAATGCTCTGGCGAATTTCTACATGGCGCTGCCAATTCAGGCCAGTTGCAAGAACTTATGTTTTCATCGAAAACCAAGCCAGGTCTGCATCTGCCAACAAATAATGTGAGTCTCCTTCCTGAACTAAAGTCATCAACGCAGCGTATATATTGATGGCAGTCATTAGGATCACGGTAGAAGCCAGGACCTTTATGGCAAATTGGAGTTTCAGATCTATATAATGGCATCAAAATTTCTCGAGTTGCTTTCTTCATATCCAGATATTCCCATTCTGAAATAAATTATGGAAGATTTTAGCACTATGAACCATAGAAAAAAGGGGACAATGCATTAGTAAAATATAACATGTGAATGTCATATATTATATTTTATTCTTGAAAATTTGAAAGCGACAGGAATACTTAAATATCTAAGCTCTTTTATATTTAATCCGCGAAGCGTTTTCTGTTATCCTTGAAAATTTAAACAACGTTTTTCAAATGAACTTGAACAAATTACAGTTTTGAAATTAAATGTTTGACTAATCAACTGGTTGAGATAGTTAAAGTATAAAAGAGAAAAGATAAATGACCGAAAAACTAAGATATATGTAACTGATTTTTTTTGGTCTTATATTTTCCTAACTGGTAGTAATTTCTTCAAATATACATATATTTTCCTTGTTTATTCATAGTGATTAAAAAAACGTGGCAAAACATTAAGGGTAGGCCAGGTATACGATAAGCATCCAAAATTACATAGGTGTGCAACAGCAATCTGGAGGCAGCAGAAGGCATTTAAAATAATACAACGCTGGTCAAAATTGCGGAAATGTTTTGAAATTTGCACATTTTTTTCGTATAAAACTCGAACTTCGACCATATAAAGAATAAGTTTTAACTCACAATTTACATTGAAAATTCGGTCACGAGGGCATTTAGGGGAACGACCAGAAATTGATGAAGTCGAAAAGGGAATTTGGCTCACCCCACGACATAGAAAGCTAATAATACTTTGCAACTTTCATCAATTCTTTTGTATTATGTGTGCAATATTTACATGCATTTTTGTAAAAGTAGCACTAATATTCGGGAATATATAAGGGATTCTTTAAAAAAGTCCCAAATTTTTCGCATGTTTTTTCCGCAAACATGCAGAGTTTTCAACCAAATTATATGAAACTTACAGAATACACGACAATATATCCGAGAAGCATTGTATTAAAATTTGAAGTTGGGGAACCTTGAATATTAGAGAAAATATGAGTATTTGTAATAAATAATTTTTTACTGCCCATGTGCGAAACTTACCCAGATAGCACGTACGTTTGCAGCAAGTTTGATTTTTATTTGATATTATCTTGTCATGGCAAATTTGACGCGTCGATGTTGTAGCGGAACTGCTGCAAATTAACCAGGCAGAATCGCCACCCTCGCTTGCAAAACAAGATTGCCACAAGTTTGCCACGGCGAAAATAGACAACTAGCGCCACCCCTCCATGCAATGCAAATTTGCTGTGAGGGTGTCATGACAAGTTCACAGCAGGATTGCAAAACAAGTTTGCTGCAAAGATGAAGAGACTCTGAAACAGAGAAAGATCTTTCTCTGTTTTAAAAAAACATCTGATTTTTAATAGCATCTCTTAGACCGTCCTTCATTTTATTAATTCAATAAATCAATGATAATTCGTGAAAAAACTAAATTTTTTATAAAAAAAATTTTGAAACATTTTCTATCTTTTTACTAGAGCTCGCACTTTGAAGAAAATTCATCGCCTTTTTCTTAATGTTGAAATTTTAACGTTTATAAACAAAATTAAACCTAAAAAACAGTCAATGTTTGTTGAAAAATAATAACTTATACATTTTGTCCCATTTTAAAGTAATTACTTTTGTACTCTACTTTCATAATTTATTCTACTAGCAAAACGTAGTTATTAGCGAAAATCGCTCTCTCTTTGACTTCAAATCATATTCTCATCTCAAAATTTAAAAAAATTAATGAAATCAAGAAAACAGTTTAAAATAAATCGTACACGAATCGAATCGAACGATGTATTAGCCTATGGGGCGCACAATTTTTGGGGGTCCAGATGACTCAAGATTTTTTTTCAGAGTCAACTTTTCAATTTTCAGAACAATATTCTTAGAATTTTTTCCATGTTTTCAAATTTGCTTACAGTTTAATGTGGTTCCAATTTTTTTCGCAGTTGGCTGACTGATTTACAAGTCAACAACTCTGGAAATGTTTGTATGAGGGTTTCAAGATTCTGTCAAAAATGTTTTGCAGAATCTAATCTTAGGCAGAAGCCTAAAACCAACCAACTCTCTTAATAGTTATCTGCAATTTACATGTTTTGTTATTTCACTTTGTCACATGTGTGACTTAAAAACCTGTATGTAGAGATTAAATTTGAATCAATAAGGATAGTTTAAGAAATTTGGGGGGGGGGAGGGGCCCTTGAAGCTTGAATTGCCTAAGAGTCCCAGTAGGGCTTAAACCGGCCCTGATGGTTTCGATATCCGATTCTATAAAATTCAATTTGTGTACTCGGATTGTGGCACTTTAAATCCGCCATCAAATATCCGCCTTTTACTGTGGTTCCAGGATTACATTAATTAATTTAGAATTCTGATTGAAGTGGAGAGACAATTCATGTTGAAGGGTTGTTCTCATCATTTGACTAAGGTTTAAAATTAAGGGGTTAGTCCTAAAACAGCCCTAGGACGCTAATTTATTCATTATAATCATTAAGAGTTTTAATGAGATGATTGTCTGAGGGCGGTTTTTAGTGAAACCTAAGTTTTCCAATCAAAAGGAAAGTAATGGATTTGAAAGTTAAAATATTTTTAAGTATGTAATTTATTTTAATTTGTTACTTTTCTTGGAACACATCTTCTCACCAAAATTTAATATCACTTGTTTTCTGAAAGTTTACTACTAAAACTAAATGTGAAACAAACTTCTATAAAAAAATGAAATGATATTTTTGACATAAGTATAATAGTTCTTCACCCAATGCTAATTTATTCATTAGACCATTTTAGAAACTCTTCATTAAATTCCTCTCTTTTTCTATTTTCTAGATTGACATTTCTACCCATGGAAAAACAAAGTAAAATATTTCCTTCGACATGTTGCACCCATACGAGATAGGAGGAAAAATAATTTTGTTGTTCGAATTTATATTCAGTAGTAAAAATGTACCCCATGTAATGCAGCTTTATACATTTTTTCAATACACATTCAGAAAAATTCGCTCGAGGATAAGCACGTGAGATTTTCAATGTATTTTTCAACTTAAAAATATAATTGCTTGAATTACAGATTGTTTTATTCTTTCTATGGATTATTGGAAACTGCATATGTTTAAGTTTTTTAAAAAATAACAAGGGAGGCATTCAAAGGTGTTACAAAAGAGAACGGAGCAAAAAGAATTTTAGTGAAGGACGTATTAATTTTAAAATTCAAGAATGCTAATTCACACAGTATTGGGGAAGCAAAATATATTTCTGAGAATACTAGCGTAAGAGAGATAATTAACTCGTTATTCAAGTTTACAATGGGATATTAATGGGCGTAGTTGGAAGATCACGAGACCCCATCGGGATTAGATGATTCTTAATCTTACCAATAAACTACTGTCTAGCTTTGTTTTAAATATTGGGGCAGATTCATGGTTGGATTTGGTATGCATAATTTACGATATATAGATAGAAGTGTATAATTTCTGTGATGAATTTCAAAAGGAAATGGCGTGCATTCATCGAACAAATACACTGCGAAACACTATATCACTTACAAAATCATTCAGTACCTCAATGAAATGATTAAAAAAACTAAATATGAATGCAGAAGTACGTTTAAAGATATTGGACAAGGTTTAAATTAGGATTTCACTGAAGAAATGCAATTCTTACGTGTAACCCCACGTTTCCAATCAGATAATAATAATAAAAAAACCCCTGTAAATTCCACTGGCTTATTATTGGAACTGACAGTCGTGGCACCTCGATTGGGTCATATAGTCTTCTATCTGATATTAATCCAATGTAAACTAGACTTTAGAAATTGATAATAATGTCAAATATTACTACATTACGCTGTATGTTGTTTTTTAAATCACCAGCCTATTTGAAAACCAACTTAAAATTCATGTAGTATCTTGATTGTAGAAAGAAGTATATTAGACTTCAAAAAATAATTCTCGAATGGTGAGCTTAGAACTTCATGCAATGCTGTGATTTCTAAGAGAAGGTAATCAAGGCGTAGAGGCGGAATCGATGTGGTGATTCGACTGAATCGTTAATCGATGGCATAGTATTTATAAAAAAAATCCTTATTTTTTTCATCCATAGTTCGAAACCAAATACATAATTACCTTTAGTTTTATAAAAAGTACAAACTACTATTTAATAAATTAACGAAAACTAATCAATACTCTTCCACGTTAGCGTTTAACGTTAATAACGTTTTATTAAGAATACATTTCATTATTTGAGAAAATAAATATTTGTTAATAAAAAAAGAAAATTGTCGTCTGAAAACATTGCGGTACTTAGGAAATGGGTTCGAAGATATTTGGATATTTATTTTAATTCCGCTTTTTTGGCAACGTTTGTTTCCATTATTTCCACGTTCTTATAAAATTCGTTTTCCCTTTTCCTTGCTTACATTAAATTAATTTTGAATTCTGTTCGAAAGAAAATTCATGAAAAGTCAATGTTCTTCAATTGCGTGAGAAAGTAAAATGCTGAAGCTTTCCTTTTATTATTAAGGCAGCGAAATTTCATATTTCGCTTGAGTTTTTAACTGAAATTAGTGAGATTCAATGCCTCTTTGCAATGTGAAAAATCATGAAATTTGAAAGATCATGAAAAAATTCAGAACAACTCAAACACATTTGTGAACTTAATACGATGAAAAAATGGATTTGAGGATTATAAAATGCGCGTATTGAAATATTTTATGATGATGCATATGGTGTGAATAAAATAAAATAACAGAAAATAAATAACAAACACATAAGAAACAAGAAGCGGAATGAATGAATCTTTACCTCTTTTATGTCTTGCGCTAACAGTAAGAACTGCGGCTGCAAAACACAGCACGCCAAGGACATTCATCACTTATTTCTGAAAAAAAGGAACGATTATTAATAATATACCAATACAATATTTAACTATAATTTTTCACATCAGTGTACATAAATTTCATTTGGGATGAATTTTTAAAAAGTTTATCGAAAAAAGATTTTGCTTCAGTAACAGAAATGTTTTTTGAAGTGCATATTAATGTTTATTCGAGAATTCTGTACACAGGAATTCGTCTCCAGTACAGTAACTGATAACTCAAACAAACGCAACGAATACAAGTAAACTGCATTAACTCCCACTGTTGAATTTGTAAACTAACTTAGACAAAATTAAGCACATTTTCAGTTTTAAAATATTGTTTTATACTTTTGATATTTTGAGCTAAGGAACGGTTTTTAATGATTATTTTCTTAAAAGGAATTGTTTTGAATAGATTGTTCGTGATCATTTGATTTTAGTAAAGACTTTCCCACTTTGTTTTCAATCTTTATGTAATGAATATTAACTTTTTCAACAAAGAGAAAGTATTGAAATAGTTAAAAAAAGAGACTTCGAGAATTTGATGAATTTGCACTTTTTAGTCCCTCTCTAAGCCAGAAAAACTGTTTTTGGAGTTATATCTGTACGTGGGTATCAATAATTGGGAAGCGCAACGAGCTAGACGGATGAAATTTCGTAAGCTATCTTTACACAAAAATTGTAAATGTCTGCCAAATTTTGAACGAAATCTACCTGCAGAAGTTCGTCTGCCCGTATGCACGTGGACATTATAACTCAAAAGCGCAAGGAATTAGATGAATGAAATTTGGCATATGGATTTATTATTAGAACTGACGATCTGTATTAAATTTGGACTAAATCTCTCAACAGGTTTGCTAACTCTCATCTTTCTATTCGCTTGAGTGTGAACACAATAACTCAAAACATAACAGGCAATATCAATGAAATTTGGTATGTGGTTTTTGACTCCACAATTGCAGATTTGTTCAAAATTTGGATTTAGTCTGTCAGCTGGAAGAGGTCCAAAACGCATCCTCTATTTTCATCAACGAAGCTTAACACAAAACACGCCATATTGTGTAAGCGTACGATGAAATCGGGAGAATATTCTCGCAGGTTTAAATAGAATTTTCTGCTAACTTTGCTATTGTTCCTTCGGTCATTCGTCATGTTTGTGATAGAATAAGAATGGTTGAACGGAATGGAATTTATTTATGAATCTGATACGTTGAGTGATAATTCTTGTTTAAATATTTTTTTCGCATTTTTTAAATTTCATCTTTTTTTATTTTGTTACTATGCCTATTGTCTTCGAATTGTTCAAAAACAAAATTCCTTACTTTCAAGTCACAAGCGAAGTTTGCACATTTTTTTGTTTAGAATTTAACTGTCAAAGTCGCAAAATCAATGTCATGTTCAAGGCAAGATTTATATTTTTCAGGCTTACTGTAGTTTCCTGTCTTTGTAAGCAGTGTCTCAATGTGTAATGAAGTAAACAATACACGATTTTATTGTCATTTGGTGACGTTATCCAGAATTTCTCTAACAGTAGATATCCTACATGCACTATTAGAGAAATTATACTATACGACAGACATACGTTACCTTAACATTTTAAGGACATTAAAATTTCATTATATTGAATGTTTTTTAGACAAAATAAAGTAAATTTTTGAGTAAATTTGATTTCAAAAATTTGATCTAAAGGTATTTTCTGGCTAATCATTATGAGATCCGAGATCAATCCGTTTCATTTTCTACCTCAATTTCTTTACAGGGGATCAAATTCAGGGTTCTCAATCAAAGGGTTCAAAATTCTCCCCTTTTTTTTTCCAAAAACAGCACTTTGATGAATCTCAGTTGAATATGAAATAGGATAGCTATATACTAACGTTATGTATCACTGAAAAGATCAATAAATGACAAAATAATCGATATGTATAGCATTTTTGTTAGTTAATTTTATAAAAAAACATTAAGTTGCGATGATGATTGAAATTTTCAAAATCAATTGACTACTTCAGATATTAGTTTATTGTGAATCATATTACAGTAGACAAGTTTAAAAAATAAAATATATTTGTCCTCTTTCTAACCACTGAGTTATTTTAGTTACCATGAATTTTTTACTGAAACGTTTGTGGCTATAAGCTTAATATATATCTTGTGCAAGGATTCTTTTTTTATCTTTATATTACACTCAAGTTGGTAAACAATCCTTATCTACAAAGACTTCCCTTTATTTAGCTGTTTCTTCATCACATACTTAAAATTTCTTTCAAATCTGTGAAGATATTTATCGGTACTCTTTATGAAATTCCTCAAAATTACTTTCCATTTAATATATAAAGGTGATGATATATAATTTGAATATCGAGCTGCTCGCTTCTTAATTAGAATTAATTCATATTCATTAAAACTGGAAGTGTTCATAAGCAGGCATACTTGACCTTTAGGCTAGAAGGCAATTAATCAAATCCCAGCTTCTAAGAGCGGTTTTAAATGATGTTCTCGAAAAAAAATGCTTCAGGTATTTCGATCTATCTTGGTCATCCATCAGGTAAATGGACGCTTGGAAAAAATATGATGCCTTTAAACTTTTTTCGCACTCTCTAAGTCATTGAGAATACGTCTTGTCGCCGTGGTTTTATTTATGGCAGGTTACGGGCACAGTTGTTCGGGAAAGTTATGTCAAAAACCTGCATTCGTTCCTGCACATGAAAAAAGAAATGTAACCCTTCGGTCACAAGCCGTGCCTAGCATATTTATGTGGTCGTACTTTTATTCTAAGCAAAGCCAGATAGTTTCATATCAATCTTCGGGAAACTTCGCATTGATATTCCAAGTTGGAAGTTCAAATAATGACGCTTGATGATAATGTACTTGTGATTCTGAAGTTCAAAGTAATGGTTTTGCATTCCTTCAGTATCGTTATAATCTATTACTCTATATTTGTTCTGAATATGAATTGAGCAATTATACAATGTATGATTGAACTAATAATCTATTTTCCACTCTTCAATTTTTCTTAAGATTGGACTAATGAAAATTAAAAGTTCAACACTTTCTCCAACAATACGAAATATATACAAAATAAGCCGATAATAATATTTTTAATATTATTTGCATTTAAAAAAACATAGGAGGGTTAAAGCATCGGACATTTAATTTTAATTTGCAGCAACGAATATCTATTTTTATTATAGATAATTGTTATTTAAAATTATGTAATATTTCAGTAGAATTTTATTTAACCGAATCATGTCTCCATTAAAAAAATTTGAGAAAAAATGAAAGATTGTACTTTGTGGCCGTGTAAGTTTCTTGCTGGTATTCTGAATTTTGATGAATTTAAAGATGAAATTTATTCTGAAACCAAGGTAATTATAATTATTCTTTCTAAAAATTATGTTTTCGTTAGATAAATTTCAATATTCTCCATTTCAAAAGTAATTTTTTAAAAATGAAACAAACTACAATATTAAAAAATAGCAGTATGCAATCCCATTTGTTCTAAAAGTGCCAGATATTTATTCAGTAAAATTATATGCCGAATGTTGGAAATGATTTTCTGTATAGATTAAAAACAATTACCAAACAATGTGTTTCTTTAATTCTCCCATCAAAAACTTAAGTAAAATTAACTAATTTTGTATTCAAATGAATTAGTACGAGTTCTAAGTAAGAAAAAAAAATTATAAATACAGAAATATGAGGAAATCAGGGATGTGAACCTATCGAAATCAATTATCTTTATAAAAATCACTCAAACGATCGAAATTCAAGTTTTAAATTCTCTACGTGCGTTTTATAAACAACCAAAATATATATAATAATTTTTCTTTAGTTTTCCATTGAGTTTATTCAGAAATATCTATTTTTGATTCTTTTTTCGTTGAATGAAGAATTCGTTCTCATATAACATTATACATGTGGAGAATCTTTCAAGTAAATGCTTGGTACAGAAAAATACGCATTGATGAAACATGAAAATTATTTACATAATTTATCTAAAAGAGTCAACGGCATCAAATTCTGTTTTAAAATCTTAAACAAAATTTTTTTTATAATCTCGTCTCTAACAAATTACAACAGTACTATTGCCTTTCGATTAGAAAGTTCCTCCAAAATAGCTAATTTCTCCACAATACCAGTTCATATAATAATGATCATCAGATTACCTATTGAGGATTATCGTATTCAGCATCTAACATGAAATTCTATTTCAAAACTAAATTTTTTAAAATCTGTGTAGTAAATTTCTTCATCTAAACATTTCTCTCAGTTGGGGTGGCAAAATGATAGACATTTAATTTTTAAACCAAGGTAAATATCTTAGGGGAATGCATTGAAAACATTCTTTCCGCAAGATTACCTGTCGGGCTATTGACAGATATTGACGGTTGATGGAGGAAGTAATAAAGACCCTACCGAGTAACTGGCAAAGCAACAAGTAGGAAAGGAATAAAGGCTCGTAAGACATAAAATTAATTAAAATGAAGCTAATTTATGCGCGTTCAGTCCTTTTATGATCTAAAGCAGAGGTTCTCAACCTGTGGTACGCGTACCCTTGAAGGAACATAACATAAAACATAAAGTATTAAAAAAGTTACAGAATTTTGTTTTTTGTGGAAAAAAGCCTTTTCACCTTACGCATATATTAAGAATAAATATCGCAATAAGCTTGTCGCAGCTCCAGACACCAAATTATCTCCATCTTCATTTGAACACAACTTTATACAACTCAGCTTCATGAGACAAGCTCGAGGATCACATTGAAATTTCCTTCCAATTTAATAGTTGATTATTACGAAGTGTAAATTTTAGATATCCTTATAAGTTAATGAAAAATTATTAGAATACTGTTTTAATTTT
>BGPR01052873.1:0-10521 GCA_013235015.1 Araneus ventricosus | reverse complement strand
ACATATGTCATGATCCTTAACTATATGAAATATAAAAAATATTTTGATGATTCAAACGTATATTAATTACATAAGTCATTTCGAGTTAGGAGATCTCCATACCAGAGACTGACGACAGGTATTGAGTTTGGTGGCAGAAGATAAGAAAGATCTCAGGGTTACTTGTCAAGTGGTAGGATCATGCTCCATCTTTTTCTTTCTATTTTCCTCCTTTCTGATATATTTTTTGTTTTTGTGTAGAGACCAGTGGTTCACTTTGCCCAGATATGATAAGACTAGATTTGAGAAAAAAAGACTCATTCTCTCTTGTATTTCTCTTCATTCAGCGTTCCTTGTTCGAATATTTTCTTTATACAGCTACTATGTACGGACGAGCAAAAGCCGGAATTGAGTAAAAATAATGTCTACTTACAGTAAAATTGACGCCACACTACCATCAGATTGGCACCGTATTTCACTACTAGGTCCCGTATTACTATTTGTCCCGTTTTCTCCCGTATTTTGATCATAAGTGCCTAATAATGCTATGCGAATACGTATTTGTCATTCCAGCCCGCAATTCAGATGTGGAGAGAATGTTTTCTCTAATGTCAACTCAATGGTCGGGCGAAAGAAACAAGTTGTCAGTGGAGACAAATGAAGCGATTTTGGTTCTGTCATTGTAATTTTAAAATGACTTGCGCTCAGTTTTATAATTATGCGAAAGAAGAAAGTCATATAATAAAGAAAGTAAAACCAACTTTAAAATATGAACTTGAAAATATAATATAAAAGGGATTAGCCTGGCATCTTTTTTTTATTATTCTATATGTTCATTACATTAGATGGATTAAACGTTATTGATTTTTTATTAGAGCAAAATAAACCATTAAATACTCACTTTTTTCATGTTTTATATATTTAGTATTCAAACGGCCCGTATCAATATTTGAAACTTATGGCAACCCTTATGAAACTGCAACTTAGCAGTTCTGTGAACAGTAGAACTCGCTTCTAAAATAAAAAGATTTTTAAAAGATGGCCTGAGATCTGCTCTTTATCGCAGTCTTCAAAGATTTACCTTTTTCACCCGAATTCGAATTATTTACGCAAGGCTCTGCTTTTATCACTATTCACAAAATTACGAAGAAGTGCCTGCTTTTATCAGCAATATCAAAACTCCAATTAAATGTCATTTGATATTATCGGTATTTTTGGACGCATTATGAATGGAGTTCCAAAATGACAGCAAACAGAAAAAGAAAATTTTTTGCGAATAAATACGCTGAGAAAAGGTTACACAAATAACAGATAATCTTCTTCAAATTTTTGTAGCATGAGCCATTTGATTAGAATCGTTGGAAAAACATACATGAAACGGAACCATTAAAGGAACCACCATCTTGAGACGGAATCAAAAAATAAAAATGATGCCGTTTTTAATGACTTCATGGAACAATAACGTTAAATTTGAAGAAAATCGAACACGCCTTTGATCGTGACTGCGTAACATGCGAATTGTCAACCAAAGTTGCCACAGAGTAGATGTGCTTTCGCCACATATACAGGTTAACCACTTAAATAAGAGTCATCCCTTCTTAACTTCAGAACGACGGCAACTATAGTCATGAAAGTAGTGTCTAGAAAATGGCTATGCGCTATGCGATGAGGCATCTTCCAACGCCACCTGATGGCAAACTCTGGAGATAGCGTTCCAATCTCGAAAATGGTAACAAATAGTGGAAAATTTTCAATTACAAAGTTGTAGAGCGTTATTGATTTAGTACAAAAAGACAGCTTCTGCTTATTAATACTAAGTACAGAACGTTCAAATTTCACATTTGATTATTCTCGATTTCCGAAGCTGTGACGTCACAAAACGGATTAAATGGAGAAAAAAACAATTAGTTATCACAAAATACCTTAATTTTCGGTGTCCGGAGTGCTCTCCGTCATCTACAATACAGATACGAGCCCTTGTGTCAATTTCACTTTGGACACATTTTAGCATATATAACTAGTTGGGTGCGCAAGCACAAGTAGCAATAATACATCATCGAAAGTCCTGCAATGTTGGTGGAAAGGTCACATATACCTACTGCATGAGTTATTCCGACATGAAAAAGTATAATGGGGTCATTTTTTTGTCCGAAAAATAAAATTTTCTCCTTTTGTCCACGTCTTGTGACGTCACAAATTTGGAAAATGCGAACGAACAAATAAGAATTCTAAGAATTCTATTCTTTGTATTAATGTGCTGAAGGTGACTTTTTGTACTAAATCGATAACTCTCTACAGCTTTGTGATTGACATTTCCCCCCCTATTTTGTTCCGTTTTCGAGATAGCAATGCTAACTCCGGAGTTCGCCACCAGATTGCGCTGTAAGGGGTCTCATCGCATAGACGTTTTACTATATCTAGACACTACTTTCATGACTATAGTTGTCGTCGTTCTGAAGTTAAGAGTGGGTGGCCGTTATTTAAGTGGCAACCTGTATATATAAAATATCCAACATCAGTCAGTACAGAAACAGAGAAGAAATGCCGACCGTTTGATAGTTACACATTCCAAGAATTTACTTTTGCGGAAAAAACATTCGGAACAATTTTTGAATTTAAGAAATTCATGCGAAATTACATCATTTGTTTAAGACAACATAAGCAAAAAATTTAATGGCGCAATGAGAGAAGAAAGAAACACCTAGGAATAAATTTTAAATCCAGTTAGGTATACTGCCATCATTAATGAATAATTAACCGGAAGAGTTCGCTTCTTACGAACGAGATAGCCGACTTTATGTCATATTAATACTTTTTCTCATAATTTAACTGCACGAACATTACATGTGTTACATGCTCGACATAAACATAACACCACAGCATACCCCCGAACTCGGAGCCAGGACGGCTCTCTGTCGGTTGGTTGGGTATGCGTGAAACTATTGAAAAAGTCAGAGCAAAAAAAAATGCAACTCCTATAAAAAAACACAAAAAACAGGACATTAAAAACAAAAGAATGTAATTTTTTTTAAAGTTCAGTCTTTCAGGTCGCTGTGTTGTTGAATTTGAGAGGGACGTGCCCTGTGTATGGAAGAAGAGAGAAAATGAGTACATAGGGTTAGTTGGGTCTGTGGCTAGTTGGGTCACCATCTTTTGGAAAAAAGAGTGTTTCGTTTCCCGCGATGAAGTGGATGAGTTTTCTGATTTTCGCCCTAGAATTGTTGTTGTTCATGACTCTTTTCCACCAAAGTGGTTACATGCTGAATAGAAAGTAAATATCGATTTCGATCTATTTATCCAGATGAAATGGGGAATGCAGCTGCATTTAGGAACACAATATTAATGTGCTGCACTTCATTTCTGAATGGGCCAGTAGAACGGCCTTTCGGTCATGTTGGTATCATTTGAAAGAAAAAGATGAAATAAAATTTCTTACATTTCTTGGAGCGGAAACCAAAGGGAGATCTGGAGATGGCTCCACATTCCTCCAGACTCTGAAAGAAATTATAAATGCATTTATATGAGAACAGTTCTTAACGACACAATTTTAACAGCAAAAAAAATTGCCAATTATTTGTAATCTGGAATTCAATTTTCTCTCAAACTCACTACCAGGTGGCACCACTGACACGGAATCAAAATTTAATATAATTAATGATTAACTGCCAATTAAATTCTGAAAGTAATAAAATAGTGTACTGTCATCGCGAAGAAGCTGTGAAATCGATAACAAAATTCCATCTTTACAAACATGAAACTTGTCAAATTAAATAAAAGTGTTGAATTAAAAACATTGATAAAAGAGAAAATCGGAAGAATTTAGAAAGAATACGAATCACTAATGAAACGTCACTAGTACAGTCGAGTCCAGCAGTTAAGCACGATTGCTGTCATACGATTATTTATAGAATTCTTAATCTAAGTGGAAGGGCGCGTGGTATGTGAGTATAATGAGAGCAGTGGCGAATCCAGGGGAGTGCTATGGGGCTGTAGTCCCCCAGAGATAATACAAAATTCTTGATTTTTTTTTCAAATCACTACACCTGTTTTTTTAAATCTTTTTTTAAATAAAAAGTGGCGACATTGCTTTCTGGCTTGACAGACTCGAAAATTTTCCCACTTTTGTAGTCATTCCACTCTTACTTGTAGCGTTAACGCAGTCGAAAACATTTTTTTCGCTAGTTATTTCATTGTTTTTTCTAATTATCGAAAGTATCGTAGCGTCCATTTTGATTCTTATTTTCACGCGAGTACAGTAAAGCGTAAAGGAAAGGAAAGTGCAAAGTCTAAAAGTAAAGCAAGTAAAAGTAAAGTTTCACGTTAAAGTTAAGTTAAAAGTAAGGTAACGTTTAAATAAAGTTCGTCCAGATTTGAACGGACCTCGCCGTTTCAGTGGCGTAGCGAGGGCGATATTTGTGCATTTCGGCCATTTCCACTGTAAAAGAGTGTTCACATCAAGATATCGTGGTGCCATCTCTCGGAGAACAATCTAAACAGTCTTTCCCCAAATGAGTACTTCGGGTCTGGGTGTTAGTAAACCATATCTTTAATTTAAGATGAATTATGCAAAAGTGCCCAATTGGGGACCGAGGGTCGTAAGAGGGTGTGCCATGGTTCGTGCAAGCGGTGGCCTGGGCATGGCATTTTCTCTTTATCTGATCGCACTTGACTTTACAAAGTGACATAAACGCTTAGCGTTTTGTCACCACGGCAAGTGGCGTGACGAGGTGCCCTGAAAATAATATGACATTTTTTATCCCAGTTGCCATTGACAAGCATAAATGGCACTTGGAGCATGGTACTATTTTTACACCGTTTCATCCTATTTTGCTTTAAGAATGGTATAAAGCAGTAATTCTTTGACTTTATGGCACCCGGGGCATCTTTACCCCCTTGCCCCCCGCTGGTCGTTTCGCCACTGCGTCGTTTTGGACCTTTCTCAGGGGGCGAAGACGACCCATGTGCAGTTGAACGTTAAGTCAGTAATTCATCTATACATTAGATTATCCCGCCCTGGCCTAGGCCGTGCAGGAAAAATTTGATACATCTTATTTTACAATATTTTTCTCTTCTTTTTTTGTGACAGAAACATCAGTTTCACTTGAAGACGACAATAAGTATAATTCTTTAATTAGCAGTTCGTGAAGAAGTCCTCGCAATGAGATACGAATATTGGCATTATTTATCAAGTCTTTTAAACTCATCAATCGCCATCCACTAGACCAGTTTTTTCTGTATGATGTCCAAATTTCGCACTCTTTAATTACGTGAAGAACAGATCCCGTTTCTTGGCCGCATGAACATAACGACGTTTCTTCGAAGAATCTAGCCTGATGTTCTCTAAAAACTCCATGTGCCGTCAAAATTTGATTTATGTAGAAATCGCCATATAGGTCTATTAACGTTAACTTTCTCTATTAGGTTTTTGGTCCATCGCGCATTTTTTGAATCATTCCAACGATTTTGCCACAGGTCCTTTATAATTTTATTTCCTTCATTTCTTATCTGGTTTCAAGAGGGAACAAAATTAATAGTTTCATCTGAAATCAATGTTACCTCCTTGGTTAATTGATCTGCACGTTCATCCCAAAATTCCCCATGTGTGCTCTAATCCACGTCAAGGTTATTTTTCCCTTATATTCTTTTATATCTTCTTTTATATTATTGATTATGTCTCTGGCTTCTTCTACAGCACTTAATGCCATAAGTGCTGACATAGAGTCACTGATTATATTTACTTGTCCTAGGTCATTTGCTTTGACATACTGAACTGCCTGTTGAATTGCAATCACTTCAGCCATAAATACTGTGCTCGAGTCATTTAGTCTAAATTTTCTATAGTCTAGTTCTGTTTTATTATAAAATACTACAAATGCGCAACCAACTCTTCCGTCCATTTTGGAACCATCAGTGAAAATCATCAGGCCCTTCATTTCTTCCATGTAGTAATTCCAATCGATCTTCAGAGTTTTCCACGGTTGAATTCTTTTTTCGCATTCAAAACTTATCTTGTCATCAATTATTTTATTTAATTTGTTCCTTCTTATTTGCCTAGCCATGTCATTTTCAATTCTAATCTTTCAGTAATTCGTCTTTACTCCATTCCATCCATTTGCCCCAACACTGGTATTTTTGCCCCCATTCAAGTCGAAAAATCAGGCACGTCATTCATCTGAAGCTTCAAAGTGCGCTGGCAGTAGGGGATAGCGATCTTCTCTCCCCCTCTACAGCTGCTCTTCGATCCTCCTATTTCCCCCCACTCAGCAGATTTTCGATAAAGGTAGCCTCGTCTCGAGGTCCCAATCTAGTCAAATCGTTTGATGTGCCGACTTCCCTCGCTAAGGGTTCCACCTAAAGAATCGGTACAAGGAGTGTTGGAATTTGAGTTGGTTGGAATTCCACCATTCAAAATCATTTCTTCCAAATTTCATAGGTTTCCGACCTTGACGATTGTTTTTTCCTTGCCGTGTTCCAAAATTTCATTTTGGAAGAGATAGGAATAGCTTACTTTAGATCAGCGGTGCGCAAACTGTGAGTCGAAAGAAAATTTTTGTGGGTCGCTAATGCAAAGAAATTTATCTGACAATAAAATATATTAGGCTTTTCTTCAAAAAACGTGGGAGGGTCGCGAAAAAATTTTGCACAAAGTGAGGGGGGTCGAAAAGTGAAATAGTTTGTCAGCACCACTGCGTTAGATAATATGAGCAGTGACACTTAGCACGGGGTTCCAGGTCCAGTGAATTGAACTTGTTGCATTTTGGCAGTCAACAGAAGCTGCTGAAAGGGAGCACGCATTTCTAAAATTGGAGCAACTTTCACCTCGTTTTTAATTTGCTTTTACATTAGAGAAAAAAATAAACGAGTAATCGAATATTTTGACTGTTCTATTGTTGGAAGTTGGATCTAACTAACACTTTTGCCAGTTGAATTTTCTGTGAAAATATAGTTTACACTAAGAATATTTTATAAAGAAATGTTTAGTTCAATTAAGCCGATAAAACTTAAATTGCTCTAATATAAAGTTTCGCATATAGTATATATTTTAAAGATGGAGGATGATCGGTGAAGGCATTAATTGTTTAATTACTGTTCCAGAAAAGAGAATAAGCGGTCTAGAAAACGAAAGAAATCCTGCGAAGAGACTAGAGATACGTTTCGGAGAAATGAATTTCTAGCAACGTACAGACAGAACGCCGCCCCATGCCCCCGTACCTGATAGGGCATGTGACGAAAATACCCTCCCCGGCGGGAAAACATCTTACAGACATCCTTCATAACTTTTTTTTTTCAATTTTCTACTATTAGTTCACACTCTCCCTATATATATCTTGTGCAAATTTTGCAATCGATTTTAAACTAACTTCCCGATGAGCTGGAGACTTGAAACTTTAAACACAGCTCAGAACTAGATGACAATGCAATTTTAATTCGCTTTCTTGTCTGTCTGTCATTTCATATTTTGCATGACGCATGCGCAGTACGTTTTCCATTATATCTCGAAAACTATTAACATTACAGACTTGGTTCTTGGGTATATGGATGGCCCATGGGATCATCGAAGCACCTCCATATTTCAGCCACATCTTTGCGCATGCGCAGTACGTTTTTCATTATATCTCGAATCACCTAAGTAGGAAGTGACTTTAAAATTTTTTTATATTACTTGTTTTATCTAAACTTCAGTTGTAAAATAAAAATTGCGAAGAGATTAGGGACGGGGAAAAATTACCGGTTTCAACCGAAAACCGTTTTTTTTTGTGTTTCGGTTAATCGGTTATTTTTCCACTATTTTTAAATCTAATAACCGGATAAAAAACCGTATCGGAAGATAGGCTCGATTTTAGGTACGAATAGTCTAAAATTTACCAAGTTATGAAGCTTTGAATTTCATCATCTTAGACCAATCAACGACAACCGCTTCCTCGAGGTGTCTGTTGGTTGGCGGATTACTGAAAGAGTCTTTATGAGCAGATAAATATTGGCCAATGGATTTATTTCCTTTAAAAACATTATTAACAAAAAAAAAATTGTCAGCAAGCGGCGTCTGTTCTTTATTAAAAAAACCGGTTATTTTAAGCGATTATAACCACTAAGTTGAACCGCAGGTGAAAAGCACCTGAATAACCGCCGTCCCTAATAGAGAGTTATTCAAAATTCTGATATGCACATATTTTTGTATTTGATAGGCAAAAAGGAAAAATACTTACACCGTTGCAGACTGGGTATTTGTCGTTCCCCTTTGAACACAAGCATTCGTAGCAGCATTCTGAAATAACAGATGTTTGAGAATAATCGAGTCGAAAGTTTCAGAAACAAAATCAATCTACATACTGGAATTCCATGCGTATTTCGAGTTATTACAAAAATGTATACCAGACTCAATTCTTCAACTACAGACTTCACGAGGCAGCATTTATTCTCCTTAAGCTATGCAGAAATAATAATAATTGCAGAACGATGCGAAGAAGAATTACTAATATAATAGCCCAGATCTGTCTCTCGGTAACGCTCTGACGTCATCAACAATAAAACTCGCGCCATAGCACTGCGAGACGTTAAACAACATTATTTCATTGCTAGAGAACCTAAATTTCAGTCATTTTAAATTTAAAAGAGTAATTGTCGTTCTAATTTCAAATTTAATAGCTCTGAAATAGTGAAATAAAATTTTCTATCGATTGATATAGAATTTAACTCGCTATGATCCACAGTTCCCGAGAAATTTTAAGTTATATTAATCATATATGTCAAATTAATTTCCGTTTTTTAATAGAAAGTAGTAAATTACGTCAGTGGTATATCATGCGCGTGATATAGTTTGGACGCCACGATGCATCTGATTATTTAGTGCAATCGTGATGATATAATTTGATAATATTTTTGCCAATGTTTGACAAGCATAGAATTGCTTTGTTTTGTTTCAATTTCGAAAAAGAATTCCTTTGAAATTTTAACTTTCGACTTACGTTTGACAAGCTGAGAAATTAATGGTTATTGAAGTACAAGGAAAATTGTTAAACAACGAAAAATACTTCATACGGAATGTTGTTTGCCAAGTGGTTTTTTGAATAAAGAAATATGTAAATAAAAAAAAATTCCTGTCATAAAACATATGTTTATTTTATTTGTTTTCAATCCATGTTAAACATTTCTCTCGCATATATATCTATTTAAACATGTCAGCTTTGACGAGAAATCTCTCGAATGAAGAGGCAATTTGCTGGTAAATCTAGTAAATTTATATAAAGGTAAACGTCTGGGAACAGTTTCCTACGAGAATACATTTTACTACAAGTCACTATGTCAGGATATATGATTTGAGAACCTCATCATTAACCCTTTGACTGCGGGTACTTTTAGTGCAGCCGATCGCTCTAAATGCAGAAAAAGAAAGAAATTTATATATCATGTATTTATTGTGGTACAGTGTCGAATAAAAAATATATCCATGTCTTCAATGTATCTGGCTCGAAACGCAATTCCACTGAAGAACCGCTGTGTATTGGGCCTGTAGCACGTTAAATCAGACGCAGGGGGTCAAACCTCCTCCCGCTTGTGTGGTGCGGAAGTTTGGAGAGCCAGCTCAGGTGTCGCCCTCGTCATCTGACCGCGGTTCTTAATGGTTGCTTCTAAACGGGACGTTAATATAACCAGACAAATATTCTCGTTTTTTCTTCTAATAATGCTGAATTCAGTTTATTCAGAAAAATGGCGTGACACTGAGACACGAAATTCCCTAGAACCCAACGTTACTGTTACAAAATGTTTGAACTTATTTCTGCCTATAATATAGTAGTTTTAAATATAATCTGTATTGAGAAATTATGTTTTTAATATCATTGTAAAACATTAATCAGACAGATCGTTAGAATTTTGAAATAAGGTTGGATTAATAAAAATAATTATATTTCTTCAAAAACAGAGGAAAAAAGAAATGAATCCGGATGCAATTTATTAAATGCAAAATGGGTTACCATAAAATACTAATGAATAAAAGAAAATCAAAAATTTCAAACTGGAAGAGTAAAACATAAAAATCTTTCTCATATAACAAAATAACGTAACGTACGTTTGTTCTGCTCTTTTTATTCCTTTTCGTAGTTTTCGGTCTTGGTTTTGACCTTTTTGGTTCAGCAGAATTATCCTAATAAATAAATAAATAGCAATTAATGATAATCGAAAGGAAGTTTTCAAGGTCATTTGAACATTTCAGATTAATATTTTCCAGTGAAATGATTAATTTAAAAATAACACTTTGAAGAATGGTGAGACAAAGCTGGAGTTTTAACTTTTTGTTATTATTGAAAAGCGTCGTTGTTCATTTTAAATGACACTTCGCAGGTGGAGATAATATTTCTCCTGACGACATAAACAATCTTACCAGAGTCAGAGATTCAATATGAAATCCCTCTCTTTGAAATGACTCGCTCTTAAAACAGTCATTCACCATCTCTCCACTCCACTCCATTTTTCAGTCATTCATTTAGGCAGACCATTCACGATCTCTCCACTCCACTCTATTTTTTAGACTATCCATTTAGG
>BGPR01052872.1:0-10521 GCA_013235015.1 Araneus ventricosus | reverse complement strand
GTTGAAAATGTGCAAGAATAGCTCAAAAAGGTTTGCATGTCAATCTTCGGCAATATGGAACCAATCCTTCCATTTTAGAATCCATTTCTTCAAAGGGGCCTCTATGAAATCAGCGAAGACAGAAAAACCATTACCATTGGTCCTTTAAAAAAGATACAAACATTCTGCTTTGTAACAAGAGCTTTGTGTTCCTTGCATTACTGATTAAAAATATAAACTTAAAAAAATCTTAAGCAAAGTAAAATCTTGATAAAAATATCCATTGAAAAAAAAAAACATTAAAAGACAAAAAAATATGAAGGCGACAAGATAACGGTTTTTTCTAATGTTTATATATTAAAACACAGAAGCATAATATTTCTTCGTTATAGAAAAAAAATTAAACTTTTGATTCCAACCAACTTTTTTCCATTACGGCTCAAAAAAAAAAAAAAAAATCGGCTCAAAGAGAAACAAAACATCAAAAGACAAAAAAAATACAAGAAATAATAAATTAAAATACCAGAAGCATAACTTTTCTTCTCACGTATGTAAAAATAATAATGGGGGAAAAAATGAAAATTCGCAAAAATGTGCAAAAAACGCCAGAATTTAGTACTTAAAATTAAATAAATAAAAATCTAATTCAATTTTTTTTTTAAAAATGTACGGTGTGAGCTCCCTCTTGCACTAAATCCATCACTTTACAAAATTTAATTGTATGTCAAACCGTTTGGGAGTGCATGAAGAACAAAAATCGAACATGCATGCATGCATACATACATACGAAAAAAAAAATCTTTCCTATAATAAATAATACTTTCTGTCCAATACTTTAAAGATCCCATAGTTTATCAAAATGATCCGTATTCATAACAGAAAAAAAAAGAATACATGAAATTAAAAAAAAAATGCAGACATAAAATATTAATAATAAGGTCAGGTATTGCAATAATTCACCAAAAAGATCTCCTTGAAATGGAAAAATGAATTAATTCTGGTTATAACTCCTATTTGATTTTAAATCATCAAAGAAGCAAACAGTATCAAACAGTGTGGATGCTAATTTTTTTTTTTTTTTTTTTGTATAGACAGATGAAAGAAAATTTACGATCTCACAAACTGTCTGAATCTCCTTGGCACGATGCCAAATTCCTATGCGTCTTCCGCATTTGAGTACAATTAATATCTATCAACTGAGTATTGTATAACAGCAGATTCGGAACCCCTCCACGCTTTTGCGCATGCGCCGGGCGGAGTTATTTTCATCAAAATGCCGGGAAAGTGAAGAATGGAAGGGTGATGTTTACTGAGCGTGAACTAACAAAAAACTCCGGAACTGCGCTCATGCGACTCATTGCCTGACACCCTATTCCGATGTAAAATCGTGAACTATCTAATTTAGCTAATAAAGGGAACGCGATCCTGTTCATAGAAGAAGTTTGGGTTCCATGGAAATTTAAATGTAAACATCCCGCTGCCTGGCGCGTGTGCAGAAACGCGGATGGCCTCCATTTCTGATTGTCAGTACATGACCGATTTTCATTGGTAGTCATCGATGTTTTATTTTACTTTCTAAAAAAGACCAGCGAATATTATCTCATCTGATAAGAATTATCAAAATAAAAAAAAAAATTCCAGTTTTAGAATAAAATTTCCCGGGTTTTTCCGGATCTCAAGGAATCCCCGGGTCGTAGCGAAACTATACCCTTTTTTGCCAGCCCCAATCCTAGACAGAGAGGAAATATTAGTGATTGACAGCGTTCCCATAGCAACACCCTTTTTTGCCACCCCTCCCTCTTCCTCCAAACTAGAGAAAAGAATAGTGACTGACAGCGTTCCCATAGCAACACCCTTTTTCCGGTGGTGGAATTCTCAAGACAGAGTACATTTCGAATTTTTCACGGACTTTTCAAGGACCCAACGAAAAATCAACTACTTTTCCGGGGCCCCGAGTACGGCAAATAAAATTCAAGGAGTTTTCAAGGATTTTCAAGGACCGTGGGAACCCTGATTGAACGTAAATGAAACTTGTGTCTTGAAAACTTTTTTTTTTTTTTTAACTTTTAATATGTGTAAAAATAGTTTTTGTGACATAATACATATTTTCAAAAAATATCACGGAAAATGTCAAAATCTTGTTTAATTTCCAATTAACTGAAATTTTAATAAAGTGTGTCCGTAAAATCATGGTGCACTTTTGACCGGTCACAGGAAAGCAACGAATCAAGATAGACAGGTGACATCTTCACCAAATAAAAGGAGAACTCTCCATGTTTGCATACCTGTTCAACACAGTTTGATGTGGTCTCCATTTGTTGCCCTACACACATCTAAATGATAGTCCAGTTCTTCCTACACACGGGTAAGGACGTCTGGTGTAACAGAGTAAATAATGCCCATGATTCTCTGTTTTAAATGATTAATGTCGCTGATACGTTCACCGTACACATGTTGCTTCAATAACCCCACAAGTAAAAGTCTAATGGCATTATGTCTGGGGATCCTGGTGGCTATGCCATGACAGCACCCCTGCCTATCCATCGCTGGGGGAATGTTGTATCCAGAAACTCATTAACAATGTTGCCGTAAAGTGGAGGAGCAGCATCCTGTTGAAAGATGACAACTTCTGGAAATTGTGGAAATGCATACAATTGCACCATATCAAGGTAGATGTTTGATGTCAGAGTCGGCTCTGCACGGAGCGTGGTGTTGCGTCATCACCTGCGTGCGCACACCGTTGCACTACAGATAGTCTTTGGGATACTGTTCAATGTAAAACAAGTTTCAACCTTTCATTTTGTTTCTGTTCACCACAAACAAGCGTTCATAACTGCACCATGACTTTACAGACACATTGTATTATTTGGGGCAAGCTTTCGCCGATATCCGTCCTTATATAAAATATATTTATAAAAATAAGCAAAAATTTCAGAAATTAAGGTAAATTAGTTCAAAGTCTAACCAATGCTGGCAGTGGAGTAGCTATAAATTTGCGTTATTTCAAAATTGCCTGCAGGCAATTAACAATTCAATTAAATTTTGAAAAATTAATGAAAATTGAAGGAAAAATTTCACAGATATAAAATTGGTATCATTGAAAAGGTAAAATTTTGAACTTTAAGATGGTATATAAATATTTTTTGCGGAACAAATTGCACCAAAGTTATTGTGGAAAAACAGTTTTGGTTAATTTCTAATTAACTGACTGTTTAATTAACTTTTGGGCTTTGAAAAGTTAACAATCTTCCTCTTGTCTTAAATAATAAGTGTGCAAAGTTTGGTTGAAATCAGACCAGTACTTTAAGAGATGTGGAACATACAATGACTTTTATTTATATTAAGGTAGTTTACCATTTAAATTATCCAGATGTTTTGGGATTGATGTGTTACATAGGATAAGACATTTCTCAAGGTATACAAATGTTAAACTGAAGTTCACCAGTTTGTTCATTCAAATTATTGCTACTTGATTATAGCATTTGGTTTAACAATATAGAAGACATTAACCTAAAAGCAACCATGCCTACTAACATCTGATATCATTGCCTTCTCTTCTCCATTCAGAGACCACCCTGTTGCACCAGGAGCATGCACATACTTGTGATTCATACTATAACTGCTTGGTGCTTACACAAAAGTTCAAAGCATATTCTCTATTCGGGAGACCAGAAACCAAATAAGGAAGCTTTTTTTTTTTGCAACATTTCTTCGCTCATTTTTTGTCATATCATCAGAAATGATGCTTATTGCTTGTAAAAAAACGTTTCCTTATCTGGCAGCTATGCACCAGAATGAACCTAATGAACCAATAATATTTGCATATTTGTACACCACTCAAAGCTTATCCTATGCAACTATGTTTAGGGTCATTCCATTGTGACTAACATAACTTTTGAAAGATTTTAACAAGCTATAATATGACAAAATACTCTTAAATAATCTCCGATGAAACCTTTTATCCTTATATTTTATGTAACACTAGTCAGTATAACATATCCATGCAGAAATTATATAGTACTAAATTGATACATTAGTCACAAAGTTAAAAATTGAATTTAAATTTGGTTAAATCATTATCTTTTAAAATAATTTCTGCATGGATATGTTATACTGACTAGTGTTACATGAAATATAAGGATAAAAGGTTTCATCCGAGATTATTTAAGAGTATTTTGTCATATTATAGCTTGTTAAAATCTTTCAAAAGTTACGTTAGTCACAATGGAATGACCCTTTACATGCTTCATTTATTTATTAGCAACATTATTTATCATAACTGAAAAGACTTAGATTACTGATACAAATTCTTAAAAACAGCGCTCTTAAGTTTATATAAAAGAATTTATATACAGTAAAATATTTATTCATTGATTTGATATTACATTTTGACACAAGATACATTTAAATTCAACATCATGTATATAAGTCAAAGTAGTAGAAATAACTTATGAAAATCACACAGAATTTTTCATACATATTATTATGCACTAGTTTAATTCACAGCCCTGCAATTTTAAGAATATATTGGAAAGTAGACTACAGAGCAATCTTCATGGCCTATCTATTATAATAATATAAATCATCAAATTTACAAAAGAATTTCTTGGATCAAACTTATATAAATAATATTACTGATCCAAATCTTCACTTTTGGATTACACCTTATATCCTCTTATCCTATTAAGATATCCTCTTAAAACATAGATAGTGAAAGAAAAGTACTTATGCCATTTCAAGTTCATGGAATATTAGTTGTGATTTCTCTTACGACAACCCATTGATCAAGTTTTCAAGTGATAACAGCCTTTGCTGCTATGAATCCCAAACATTTAATCAATTCAAGTCAAGCCCGGAAAATTACTTATTTTAATTTTCTCTCATTAGCAATAAATCTAACCATCACACATGGTGACAACAACAGAACAAAGAAGTAAAAATATCTAGAGAATGATTAAAAGAATATCCTAAAAGTATAAATATTTTTTACTTACCCACCATCATAAACAGCATCAAAAGTAAAATACTTTGTATTTAGTGATTTCATCTGTACTTCAATTCCCCCTCTATCTGGATAAAGTTTCACAACTCTATAAAGAAAGAATAAAATTAAGAACTGTGAATCCACATAATGAAACAAAATAAGGGTGTTTTCAATATTAAAGACAGCTTTTAGATATACAAAACCAAAAAAATTTAGTAATCACTTTTAATTTTTAAAATTATTTTTAATAAGTAATGAATAATTCATTTTCAACCAGAAATAAATTAGTTTAAATCAAATTCAAAGTCAGTCAGTCAATTCTATTACATAAATAAAAAAGAGCCAATTTTGACTGGTTTGTAAGAACTAATTTTATCATATAATTTCATTTTACTTATAACTAAATTAAGTTATTGTAATAACTAAAAAATTTCTTATACAACTAAATCAATTTATTATAATAGCTAAAAAATTCCTTATTCACTGATTATAACATAAATATTGTTCTTTCAGTCAGAATTTCTTTGGAAATAATTTTAATCATTTAATGTTTTAAAACAGAATAAAACATCTAAATTTCAGTGAAAAATTAAGAAATGGATAGAAAATCCATTTGCTTAATGAAAAGTCATAATTGTCTATAAATAAACAAATGAATTTCGTAAATCTATCATCTGCTAAATACTGATTGTTTCAATATACCGAGACCATCACTTTTGGACGATTTTACTCCGGAAAGGTGTGACAGGCAATGAGAAAGATTAGCGCATTTCTGGAGTTCTTTGTTAGGTCACATTAAGTAAAATGTAAACATCTCTCCCTCCATTTTTCACTTTTGCCCTATTTTGGTGAAAATAACTCCTCCTGGCACATGTGCAAAAGTGCGAAGGGTTTCGGAATCCAAGAACATACAATATTTAAAGCTATTATACTTATGTACTTCTTATATGTGTGCATTTTTTCCTTTCACATAGTGTATTTAGAACAATAATTCATACATTTGTTATGAATTTATACATTGTCAATACTGTAAAGTAAGTAGAAAAAGGATATGAATAAATTAATAAAAGGATAGGAGACACAAAATATATGAACAAAGATAGGAAATAACAAATAAATTACATTAAAATACACAAATAAACAAGGAAAGAGCACTAAGAACAAAAGAATCAAAGTTTGAGAAGATATTCAGAACTGCTCCGTTTTCAAACAAGTTTTTGGTTTTACTTCTTCAAGAAAACTTAAACTTCAGGTGCACCAGTGTGATTTCAGTGCAATGTTTTCACAATACAGAAGTTTAAATTTTCGTCACTTTATCCGAGATCTTTTTAAGTCTTTTTCTCACGATTTTGTCAAGAGAATACTTTGAAAATGGCAAATCTGATGTTTCAATTTCTGTAGCCTTGGATGATTTTAAAAAATACAAACCTCTTCTCTTTACACAGAACACCAGGAATAAAAGCTGTGTTATTATTCTTTCAGGTAATATATTATAACTTATTTTTTTTATTAACACACTAGTAACATTTGTGTTGCCAATACCATCTTAAATTGATGTTTTAATTATTTTTGTAAACATAAATTCACCCATTTCAAAAAATTAGAATATTGAAAAATCTTTCAAAAGCAGGACTCCAACCTTGAACCAGTCATAAATTTAATGTTCTGATCCTTTCTGCCAACATAAATTCTTCTTATTCTCAGAATAAGAGATGTAAATGATATCTTTTTATTAGTGGAGTCAGTATTACTGGGTCAGTCATAAATTACAGTTTTGGTCCTCTCTATAATCATAAATTTATCTGGTTCTTGGAATCAGAATTTTGAATAACATCTTAATTTTTTTGGAAAATCATAAAGAAGAAAGATTAGAAGATTTGCTAGAATGTCACAAGAACTCTCAGTAAACACTATGCGTCTGTAAGCATGCTCTCTTTCATCTGGATCAATTAATTGCAGAAAACAAGTTATTCACATAATGTTAAAACTGAAAGTCAAAAACCTTTTGGGTCTCTTCTCATTATTTTACATTTATAAGTCAAAACTAAGAACTAATTACAACTTATTTCAATTTGAATGCTTGTATGATATATCAATTAATCAATTTAGAAAAAGTAAATGAAACAAACTGGGAATAAATAGAACAGAGAATTTAATATTTTGTGTTCAAGACAGAACTAAAACTGACACCACAAATAATAACTAAACGAATTTAAGAACTGTTTAAATCAAAGGATAATTGCATTGTATGTTCAATTGGTTATTTATAAATAACACAGAAATCTCATCTACTTTGGGATAAAGAGAGAATGAGAGAAAAAATTACTTTTGATAATTGGCAGAACATTCTTTTTCACTCATAGGCCTACATCGCACAACAACTTTGACAGTTTCCAACTTACTTTTAGCCTAAAAGATAAAACACATCATAAACATTAATAAATTATATATATTTATCTAATCACTATTTTGACTTATTTACATGTATAAATCAAATCAAGCAGGATTTATAATAATTTTAAAACTGTTTACAACTCAAATTTCCTTTCCAATTTAAATTTTAAAAGCAAATGTATATTGCAATAATCATCCTGATGCTGATAGAGTAAATCATAGCATTCACCCCCAGTAACAAAGCAGGATGTCTATGTGCATTGTTTTCATTTTACACTCCCTTGGATAACATAAGAAACCTAAATACTGATGCAGTGGCCCAGCTAAAGAATGGCAGGGAGAGCATCTACCAGAAAGGAGTGAGAAACTACTTTTCTGAGTATCTGATCTTAACATGTTCTTGCTGAGAAATATGAATTTCTTAAACCATCCAATTTATAACAGTATGAATTTTGAATACATAATAATAGTGGCATTGATAAGAACAAATTCATATCAAAAGAAAAAGAGTTCAAAATTTCATTTATGTTGCATTAGTGCACAAGAAGAAAAGCCACCTTGAACGGCTACAGTTCATTCAAAGTTATAGACCAGAAAACTCCATTCTTAACATTGTCATGATTTTAAGAATTTATCTAAAAATTGCTATGAGTATCCCAAAATACCCGAGAAGTTTTTCAAAATTAAAATTGCTTAAAAATTAGTTGAGATCATAGATAAACAAGTTGTGATTAAAGAATCTTATAGAACTATCTATTGAACATTAATAAACTTCAAACAATAGATTTCAATCATTAAGAAACATCATTAACAATCTTCAATAAAAAAGCAAGGAAAATTATAGTAATTTTATATTTTACATCTATGTAACTTGTAAAGGAAAGGGCAACATATTGCTTGTACCAGGGTGGTAAACATCAGCTATGTCACTGTATTGTTACAAAGCTATAAATTGCTTCCCTGAGATCTAATCTTACACTCTTATAATCTTGGCACAGCGTTGGCAGGGACTTGGCTAATAAAGCGAATTCTCTAGAAGGACTCAACTTTCAACATATTTCTACTGGTTTCAGAACTTTCTAAAGATTATGTCACTTCCTACCGCACTGAGTCACTTCCGTTGAAGAAGTAAAAGGCAAGCCTCAAGCCAAGAAGAGTCAGTTGGATTTGGATCTGCAACAAGCTGGTGAGCTACAAAGAAACCTTTGAGGTGCGTGTTCAGATTTAATGGTAATCTCTGTTGTGAATTTTGCTAAGTGCTGTTTAATATTTGTGTTATGTTTCTTTGTTAGAATACCAAAATAAAGAGCTTTATTTGTAATCCTGCTTATTGACTGCATTACGTCATACACCCACAAGACGAATTTGTCATATTTGGTGTCAGAGTGGGATCTTTTATTTTCTGTGTAGCCAGAGACTCGACCTGAGCCAGATGGAGTGGACAAGTCAATTTGAAAGCAAACTTTGATGGCAGATATGAAGGCTGGGACAGGAAGGATTGAACGGACAATGAAGTTAACAGTAGGAAGGATTGAACGCCAATGATAGCCGGGACAATTGGAAGTGCAGAATAAACATGGAGCTAGGAGAAAAGCAGGGTTGACAAAGTCGGATTAAACAGAAAATGGAAGCTCAGGCAAGAGATTAGAGCAAAGAGATCCATCCGGACAGAGGAAAAAAAAGTCAGTCAAGCACCACACGAGTCAAGTTGAAGAAATAGGAAGACTGGTTGCGGATTGACAAATAGAAGAGGAAGTGCAATGGTGAGAAGTAAAATCGAAAACGTTGAGACGTTAAGATTCAAAGGAAGGTGAGAGTCAAATTGCGGTTCAAAGGAAGATCGGGCAACCTCAGAGAAGAATAGTGAACTATAGAAAGACTCATAGCCAGCTAGTTCAGAATCTATATCTTCTCAACCTGACAGTCAAATCGTGACATTGAAGGACAGACAATCATGACAGTCTTTAAGACTCAATTTGACGCGTATGAAGCTCTAAATGGATGGAGAAGATTTGTGAAAGCCAGAATCACACATCAGCTCGCTCCGATCATGAGCGAGTTCTTCAAGAAATTACGATAAGATTGAGCAAGACTTATCGCATCAGAGCAAGAAGCTTTGGAATCTAGATTTGGAGACAGCCACCTGACGAATTTTATAGGAAACTGAACGAATTACAAGAAAGACAGCTATCCCTCTACGCACGTATACGATCATCCTGGATGCTTTAATGAGTCAATGTAGTTTCACGAAGCCGATCTGAAAGATGGACTGCTGGCATGTGAGATCCCGACCTGAAGATAAGAAAAGACCAGCCTACCGACGGACAGATTCCTTGTGGCAAATTTAAGGTCATGCCTTTGGACTTGTAATGCCCCAGCTACATTTGAAAGATCAATGGAAAGTAGCTCGTGGACTATGTGTCAGAAGACCTGCTTATGTATTTAGATGACATTATAATTAGTAGACTGGACATTTGAAGAATCTAAATATACTGTGAAAGTATTCCAGAGACTACAAAAGCCAACCTTAAGATTAAACCCTAAAAATGCAGGTTCTTTCAAAGGGAGGTTGCTTACCTCGGTCAGGTAGCCTTCACAGAAGGAGTTAAAATGACCAGAAATTAGGCTAGTTAGTTGGATTGGGCCCCGGCCCCAAAAAAAATACATGACCGGGTTTCTGGGCTGTGCACATATTATCGTCAAGCTTGCGGAGAAATTTTTCTACAATAGCAAAGACCTCTACATAAATTAAACTGAAGCTAAACCAATCAAACAATTGACGGATGAATGTGAGAAATCTTTCAATAGTTTAAAGCAGGCTTTGACATCTTCTCCTATTTTGACCTACCCCTCTAACAGACAAAGATTTTATTTTGGATACGGATGCTATAATGAAGGAATGTGGGATTTATTTTATTCAGAATACTGGAAACGAGGAACGTATGTCATTGCTTACTTCAGCAAGAGCTTGGGTAAGCTTGTGAAAGAATTACAGTCACACTTAAAGAATTACTAGCCATTGTCAAATCTAAACATTTTCATCAATGATCCCATGGACGGAAATTTCTTTCTTATGAACTGATCATGCTTCTTTAAGATGGCTTTTTTTGAATTTTAAGGAACCTTGAAGGCCAGCAATACGTAACTGAACGAAGTAATAACAG
>BGPR01052871.1:0-10521 GCA_013235015.1 Araneus ventricosus | reverse complement strand
CCCCCCCCCCCTTGGGTGCTTACGTAATATTTGAACGTCCCCAAATTTAATTTTGAAAAATTTGCGACTGGATGCTGTAGTACCTGGACAATAGTATCAAAGTTTCAAATTTCAGGTGAATTAAATTTCCGTTTATTATAATAGAAGATAATCTCTTGCGTACTAAATAAAGGTATATGAATAAGCTATTTCTTCCAATATTTAGCGCATTAGTTTTCAAAATGTAACCTTTAGTTTGAGAATTATTAACTCGTTCTCTTAAAACGCATATGTAACGAGTTTCATTACAAAAGGCTTGTAGCATATTATTTTATTTAAAACATTATTCAGGGTTAAGAAGGTTATTTATAATCCTTCATATATATTGATTATCGTTGGCTATTTTGGAATATAGATTATTATGTGACTATCTATATAATAAGTGTTTATGTGCATACAAAACGGATTAATCCAGTTAAGCGCTGTTTATATTTGTGATCGGCTCTAAATTTTCTACCTTTTACCGAATACTAAATCAAGAAACAATATGAAAAGTTTTATAGTGCCAATAGAGATTAGTAAAATATATATATATAAATGGCATTGTTGTTGATCTTTAAAATTTGGGAAATTATTTTTACATTCGTAGACTAATATACTGACGTGTAGACTGAAAATAAATTGAAGTCAAGAATATAAAAAAGACAACTAATAATATGAAGTACAGCCAATATCTAAAATACAACTATTAATAAACAACAAATAAATTGAAGTCACAGACATCTAAAGAATATCAGCTTTCATGCAACTTCAATGATGTTCATATTTTTAGAAACTCACAACATAAAAAATAAGTAATATAGCGTTCATTTTTTTGGCCCAACGGTCTGGCATTTGTCTGGTGTAACGGCGTTTATTTTTGTCATCTGGTGTTATGGACACGGGCAATATGCAGAATGAGGGCATCTTGAAGACATTCAGTCACGCCACAGATGGGATCTTCCGAAAGCAATTATCCCAGGGCCAGATAAATATCCCAGAATTCCCATGGCACTGTAGTTTGGATAGGTTCCAAGCTGAATAGAACAGATTCTTGCGGTTATCCCCTCCATGGGGGGTGCTAATCGTTCCTAGTTCAGAGGGGGGGAAGAGACTCGATCTGCAGCGCTTTCGGAACATTTTCTGTTGGGAGGAAGGCACACTTTTAAAACAGATAAAGGTTCTTCAATCGCTCGCTTTTGGAATCGCTTTACAAAGAAGACCGAACCACTCAGAGGGTTAATAAAACGTTCTTTTTTAATAAGCAGAAACTCCCATTGGTTTCTCAGTTGTGTAATGTGGGCTGGCAGACAAATGAAGACAATCAGGTATTTTTTCTCAAATTTATTTAAATCATTGAATGCGATCGAGACACGGACAGATACATATAGATACAGAAAAAGAAGGTAAAATGAAAGGAAAACGCTAACACATTCTAACAAGCTGACACCCCTTGGTTACACATACTAATTCAGGTTCCACTTGATGAGAACCTTTCCGCCATCATCCCGCAGCTATCATCTCGTCTAGCATTCTTATAACCTTTTATTCAACTTGAGTGTCTTGTCCATAAATCTGGAGATCGATTTCTTACCCATTTCCAATAGAGCTACAGCTTTGAAATTTAGCACAGTGGTGGGTTTCCGGAGACAATACAATATTATGAATAAAAATCAAAATCTATACCTATTTTAAACCTAAAAAAATGATATTAAAATTTTAGCCCTATATTTGGACGATCAAGTTTGGAAGGTGGTAACCTCACGTTACGTAGGATTGTAACCACACCACTAGACGACGCACAATAGAAGGGGGCGTGGCCTGTGAATCATCCCATATTTCGGAGCGGCTTGACGGTCAAAGGTCAGATCGGGAAAGTGAGTCTTGTTTCGTCTCTCGGTCTGTGTCGCACTTTTTTGAAATTCGCGATAATGTAATCGCAATCGAGCTGTGTAAGAGAAATATGTATATAGATGGCGCGTATTGTAAAGGCTACCCAACGTGAGCTGGGTCTAGGAAAAGCAAGGAAGAAATACTGAATTTAAATCAACCGGAACACTCGGATTATCTGAAATTGGAGATAATGTGATCACCGTTGTGCGAATCACCTAAAAAGCTATTTACGAATATTACGAATTTATATTTCAGAAAGTTAATGTCATTAAATCATTTTTAAAATGTAATTGTGCATATTTATATAATAATTTTAATATGTGTTTTATATTGGAGAATTCAGAAATAGAATTTGGTTTACTATGCCTAACATGTCGTGTGTATTCGTGTCAGCCGTCACTAAAGAGTAGAAAATAAAATAAATAAATAAAAAATTCGAAGGTATAAGATTTTACTCAAAATGCACTTTAAATTAGAATATACGTTTACACATTATAATTTCGTCAAAATGAACTCAAAAGTAGAAAATAATTATTTCGTTATAACGAAATTTCTAATAAAAGCGTGGGCGCCTTATATATCACATTATATTTTGTGCATATTTCCTTAAACAAATGGAACATTCCTAGAAGGAAAAGGCGCCCACGCTTTTATTAAAATTTTAGTTTTAACGAAATAATTATTTTTTACTTTTGAGTTCATTTTCATGAAATTATAATGTGTAAACGTATATTCTAATTTAAAGTGCAATTTAAATAAAAGTTTATACCTTAGAATTTTTTTATTTATTACCCCTTTCTATCCACGACCTCTATCTTCGTTGTTCAAAGCCCAATCTGCTTCCGTCACTCTCCCCTCTCTTCCGGGAACAGGAAAAGGGTTCCCACAAGAGAATAGAGGAACGACGGATTGCCGTATCTTGGCCCGTTTTACAATGTACAAGAACAAATCAGAAAATTCATAAGAAAAATATATTTTTCACACAATTATTTGGAAGTTGTTTTAACGGGTTTCAGAAAATCTGAAAAATTGCAGCTACCTTCTTTGGGTAGCACAACTTTCATTTCTTAAAATATCTCGAAATAATATTTCTCACATAAGTAAGAATTTTGAATTTTCAAGAGATTTTATAGTTTTGCAGAAACTTTAAAAATTAGACTTACTCAATTTGGCAGTAAAACATTAAATTTTTAATTTAGTTAGAAGTAAAAGTAGTGCACAAGAAACTGACGGATTACTCAACACAGTAGAACATAAAGGCTGTCCAAAAATGGATACTAAAATTTATACGGCTTTTGAGAAGAGAGATTTCTTAGTTCCAGTTTTTATGTGAAGCATTTTAGTATGAATATTTGGTTTGTGACAGAACTTGCAACAATTGCGATTTAAACTTTATTCAAATTGAAACGAAATTATCTACACTTTAAAATGCATTCGATATGATAGTGTTTCAAAGAATGTAGATATTCCTTCGGAGAACGTGCTCAATAAGTTGTATCATTCATACTGAAATAGAACAAGGCGTGATAATAATATGATTTCGTTTGATTCTACATTTTAGATCACCAAATTAAAACAAAAAAGTATGTTTGAATACGAATATTATTTTGTAATTTACAGCAATATTAGCATATAATTTGGCCAGTTCACACAGAAAAAAACTAGAGTTAGAGTTTATATAATAACAAATATGTAATTTATCACACTTTTTGAGGCAAATATAACCACCAAAAGGATAATGGTATATTTTTTTAATATTTGTATTTCTGTATCGAATCGATTGTGCAAAAGAATACATCGAAAAACCATGGCTTTAAAATTTTCAAGGGCTTAATGCATGATATGGCAAAAGATTTCCACATCATGACAGTTTTAAAATATTTTAGCAATTGCAAGACATCGTTATAAATTTGTATTGAACGAAGAACTTATTACTATAAGTACCAGTGTATTAATAAATTTTTAGTAATTTAAATATCTTAAGTTCATTGGCATCGAAACTTGCATTAAATTTGTAAGTTATAATCTTGCGTATCACTTTTTAATTGGATAAATCTTTAGTTAAGGTGATTATGAAAAAGTTCATATTCTCAACAGAAACTGGATTGCTATAACGTTTAAAATTCAGGTGTCTGTAATGTGACCTTCCAGTTGAATGCGCTTCGCTTGCTTATCATACACGGATAAAATGTCTCTTTTCTCTTATGCCGCCCTTAAACTTTTAGATTTAAAGTCAGCAATTTATATAAAAATGACAAAGTGGAATTACTCGCGCTACGCAAAAATATCATTCAACATTTTAAAATATATTTCCTATTAGAAAAAGTGGTACAATTAAACCCGTCGAATTGAGAAATAATTCTGTTTTCAAGTTCTGTTACTGTTTTGGAATACACCAAATAGAGCTATAAATCAGAAAGAAGTAATTTTATAATCTTTACAAATGTTTTGTTTATTTAATGCTCAATTCTGATGTGATCTTTGGCAAGATACCGGCTAGTATGCTAATTCTTATAATGATATATCATTTCAAGGTATGGATTTTTAATTACTTAATTCAACTTCAAAAATGGATCTATGTTAAAAACACAATATAGTAACAAAAAGAGCAACCACTGCTCAAAAGGGTATGAAATTCACAGAAATAAATTATACAACGGAACTTGTTCATTCATAAAACATCTTAAAGGTTAAGTTGGTCGTCCAAAGTAAAGAATGAAACAAAATTAGAGCAGTGCCATAAATAAAGCATTGATACCGTCTAAAATTTTGTGAGATCTTTCAATATCTTGTTACAGATTCGGTGTGAAACACCAAAATTTTCAAATAGCAGTAAATCATTTTAAAAATCCTTAACCCAACATATTTATTCCTCTTATGAAAACTTTCGCAACTTGGCAGATAGAGCCGTGTTGAGACGTTTCGTATAATCTTCACGCTAAAAGAGTCATAAAAGATAATTTTCTTTGCTAATATTGTAAATAAATATATGAGAAGAGATCCAGATCTACTTTTCTTAAAAAACTTTCTTCTGAATGATAATAAAAATGGCTATAATTGTTACAAAACTTGATTTTCTTCTTGTGTGTTAAGTAATCCCGTAAACATACTTTCATAACTTGATTAGAGAGATCCTTCTGTTTATTACATAAACAGCGGCTAACGCTGCCCCGACTATTGTTATGTGAACGTATTGAGGCTCTTAAAGTTAGATAAGATTTGATTTGTAAAGCCACTCAAAATTTATTTTTATTTACTCCATCCACGCTACTTTCTATACGCTTTCAGTTATTAACAATATTAATTAAAAATATATTGTTTCAAATTTTAATAATATGTTATTATTTGATTAAATACAATTCATAGACGAACATTTGTGATAACTACTAAATTTTTTGGAGCTAATAACAATTTTTTTCATAGGAACCAATTTTTAAACCTATTCTTAAAAGTTGTGATAAAATAATGAAGAAGGAAAACGTGCTATTTATTGATTATATAAAGCAATTGTTTTTTATGTATTTTATTCAAATGAAAAATCAAATAAATGTTTCTCAGCGAAATGAAAGAAAAAAAATTGCTCTGGCACTCTGCGATTGTTTTCAAAATTGAACGAATTATACTGCTTTCTGTTGTGTCATCAACCAATGATAAAATTCTGCTTGCAAATAAACATTTAATAAAATTAGAATAACTATACAATCATATTAAAATTATCAACTAAAATTTTGAAAAAATATTTATAGTTTTAACTATAGTTAGCATTTCTACATTTTACCTTTATTTATTTTGCAATTTAAAAAATTATTTATATTTCATTTTTAATTTTTTACTTATTATTTATGGATTCAAATGAATGAATCCACCAGAACTATCTGATAGTATACTGGATATCCATTTATACAAAACACTAAGGTACTTAGCACAGAAAAGAGGTTAATTTCTCTTTCGAAGATGGCAACGATCGGTTTGTTTACAAAACAAAACCGGTAGCCATGTTAGACATAATTTATAAGTATAGCCTATTACTACATTCGATCTGATGTTAAACAACTTTTTCTCTTTAAAAAACGAGTTTAAGACGAAGAGTTGACAATATTTCTTACAATATAATGAAACTTTAAATGAAATTATTCTAAAGAGATCAGTTAGAAATAAAGCAGATGGGCTTAGGCAAGCCATAGAACGATCAGATCAACGTCAGAACAGTTTAAGTAAGTGAAGATGAAATCGTATTAAATTCACAAATTTAGGAGAACATCGTGGAGCTTATTAGTGTCAACTTTGTATATTGGATACTTTTCCTTTATACACACTACGTTTTCGTCTTAGAGAAATTTTTGTAGCGCTGAATCCGTCACTTTGGATCAACATTTTTCTTGAAGATAGATGACACGCTCAGCATTTTTGGCTAGCTGAAGTTTAATCAGCCAGGATGAGCCAATTTGGCCAAAAATGCATTGTGTGCATATAATAAAGCGCCTATATTCTGTGCGACAGGAACTAGTATGCAGGGAGATTTAAAAAACGTGCATACAATAAGCTTTCAGAATCCCATAGGAACACGGATGCGCAAACGCCATCTGGAGGCAGCAGATGGCTTTAAAAGTAAAGCAGCGTTGGTTAAAGTGCCGATATCTTTAAACATATTTAAGGTATTGAAGCGGAATTTTTATGTAAGTTGCGCTATATATATGGATCTGAAGCTGTGAAAGAAAAATTACTATACCTGTCGCGCGTGCGCAGTAAAAAATTATTTACTACAAATGGTAATATCTCCTTTACTACATAATGCAATTACAAGAAATTTTAATGCAATACTCTAAAATATTGCTACGTACTCTGTAAAGAATGTACTCATTTCCAAGGAAAACTCTGTAAATTATAAGCCAAAAACACGTGGAAAAGTTTCGAATTTTTTAAAGAAACTTTTATGTCTTCCTGAATATTCGTGCTATTTTTACGAAAATGATTGTAAAAATTTAGCACATCACAAAACATAATTGATGAAAACTGGAAACCATTAATAGCTTTCAGTCAACCCGTGTAAGCCAAAATCCCTTTTTGAGATCATCAATTTCTGGTCGGTCTCCTGAATGCCCTCGTGACCTAATCTTTGATGTAAATTGGGAGTTAAATCATATTCTTTATATGTTCGAAATTCGAGGGAATTCATCCAGCCTTTTAGGAGATATTCAAAAAAATACGAAGTTTGGTACCGTATGCCTCACCTATCATTAAAATTCGGTCAGACCTAAGGAAGTACATCCAGGTGTTTCTTAGAAAGCTGTTAATGCACATTTTTTCGCACTTAGACATGCAGTTCCTCTGAAAAGAATCCAACAGTATCAGACCGGCCTTCGTCGCTGTTAAGGAGAAATTTTTAGACCGCCCGGGTCGCCTCGTTCGGTGTGAGAGGGTGACAAATTCGTATTTTCATTTTCAGTCTTATTTGCTTAATTTTCAGCTCTGAGAGTTTGACTATGAACTAAAAAGATAGAAAAGAGGGAAGAAAAAGAAAATCAATGAGGAAGTAAAACAGACATAGGATGTGCCTGCACACCAAGCAGTTTTGTAATGCAGTAAAATTCGCTCATTGCACAAAACTAAGTGATATAATGGCGAAAGCGAATGTCTTTGAACTTAGCCATAACAGGAATTTCGTATCCTCCTAGCCACTCCTTGGTCACTAGCCCAAATAATGCTTTTTTTCTCAATTTCACGCAAGGTTCGCCTTCGAGGTTTCGATTTGTTTATCTTCCATTTCTCTTACTATATAATGGCTAGTGAAATATTTTTAAAAATTTAATGTTTAATTATATTTAAAATTATGAATCGAAATCAAAACGAAAAATTATATATTTTGAGCTATTACATAGGAAAGTGGCGCCATTGAATCGACAATAATTTGAATACAAAAGTGCGGGGAGATCGCTAAAATAATAATCGAAATTTTAACAGTTTTACAGAGGAAAGGAGCGAGATTAGAAGATAAAAAATATTTATTTAATACTCTAAAAATTTAAAATTTAGTTTTTCTCTACTTTTTATTATACTTTTGTATTAAAATAGATTAACGCCGCGTTTTTAAGAGCTACACGAGGATTTTGATGGGACAGACCACGTAATATTTATTGGATTCCAGATGATGAGGGCGGCACATGAGCCGTCGATCCACCCTCCAAATTTTCGCTCCGCACCACTGCAATGAAGTTTATATCTGCAATAAATATTATTAGTAAACCAAGAATCAAAAATTTAATAAATATTACGACTGTGATAAGGACGATTACGATTTGCTTGTTTAATTATTCTCTGTTATGATGTATTATTGATGGGTGGAGAGTTTTTGGGAGCGCTTGATCTCAAGGATTTTTATCTTTCGCTTCTAAATGTATTGAATTTTTAGTAACATAATAAATCGTTTGCCTTTTAATTAAATCTTTTAATAGAAAGTTGGAATATCATTTGTCCATTTGGACATGAACGTGTTAAGAAGGTGAGAAATGGCATAGCAATAATAAAAATTAAATGAAACATAATCCTAGATATCTTAAGTTTTTATTGATATTTTCAAAGTTATCAGAAGAAAAATTCAAATAAGAGCAACTGTGAAATTTCTAAATCACAATTTTATTTTGATGTATAGCGGCATTCAATAACATCTTTATTTTTATTTATCTGATTTAATTTGCAATACTTACATATTTTGTGGAATAGTTGATGGTAATCGAAATATAACTGTCTGAGGATAATAGCCAAAACTTTAGACAAATTCTTTAATTTTACTTCATAAAGAGTGATTCAAAATCCTTAGACAAACTCAGACACACAGAAACAAGTCAATATTGAAACGGTCCATGGGATCACGAATGCAAAGTGGAAACACTACAGGAGATTCTTTGCCAGTAATTTAAGTGAGGTGAAATTTTCACCAAATAAAATGAGCTATACATGTTTAATTCAGTTAAAATAACGTCCCGTTTTGAAGCAACACGAGGGTTAACTTTGGATGGTCGTCGTCATTTTGAATCACAGTCAGATGAGGAGAATGACATCTGGGTTGGCACCCCCTCTCCTATCTTCCGCACCACACTAGCGAGATGATGCCTGGACCCTTAAATATAACTTAACTTAAAACAGCCCGAATACACGATGGGTATTTAGTGGAATCGGGTTTCGAACCTGGAAACCTCCGGGCCTGAAGCCGATACCTTACCACCAGGCCACCGCGGCCTCCAGGAGCTACACAGGATTAATGAATTCAGAATAGCACAACAGCGCAGTTGCATGAATAGCAACACGTAAAGCATGTTTAGTTTCAATATGGAAAGTCCTTTGAACACCTTGGGTACTTTCTTTCCTTGATTCTTATGTTGATACGATGTCTTACTTGGCACTGTTTCTGTCATACTGCTAGTAATGTTGTTATTCTTCTTGCAACCATGCTGTTGTGCTATTCTAAATTTGCATTTCATTAAACAGTTTTCTACATTTGCGTCCTTTTCTTTTACTTAATTCACGGACAAAGAGCCCCCGTAGCAGCCACTCATTGCATTTGTAATCTCGTGCTCTGCTGTAAAATTCTTTTAAATTATTTTATAAACACCAAAATTAAGATAATTGTGAAGTAAAATGTCTTTCCTATTAATTCTCTTTGGGGAGAGAGAGGAGGATTTGTTTTTTAGTTGAAAATCATTTTAAAACACTTTTTATCAATATAAAGATATAAGTTTTTTAAATATAATAAAATATGAAAAACAGATATGACTTTTGAATTAAGCTCACTAATTCAAATATGAAGCAAAAAAATTTTCAAAATGACATCATTTTGATTTCATAATATGGCTAATGGGTGGCATATGTAGTTGAAATCTGTTCAGGAATTCATGCTGACTTGTAAGACAAAGCAAAAAAGAAACAATGAAATATGATTGTTTCAGCCACAAAAGCGAAATGTAACTATACTATAAATAAGATGGCGGGTGATAACGGATAAGGTTTGAGTGAGGACTTTTGAAACATGCTGTATCCGTATTATGATTTCAATTTTTCCTAGTTTTGAAAACGCTTCTTAAGTTTTCATTCATAAAATAATTAATTCTACATAAAATACAGTATAAGGGAAACTGCCACTGTTACTGGAAGAAGTCCGGATTTAACCAGCCCTAGCAAGCGGGACTTTCCCCTCTTCGAAACTAGCATGAAAAGTCACCGCCTTGTTGTAACGTTCCACTTTCACAATGCAATTTTTCTCTAGCAAGACGCCCGCTTGGACGTATGATTTTCCGTCATAGCCATGAAGGAATTTATACCTACTCGATTGCTAATAATGTCATTTATCCGATCTGATCCTAGATGCAGGCTTGTAGAATGAATAACAGTTAATTTAAATTTCAGACATGCTTAGATCAAATCAAAATATATTCAAAGCGCGATTTCAGTTTTGGTTTGAGGGTCTCAGTAGCATGGATCCGAGACCCGCTTCTGTTGACGGGAATGTTGGAATCGATTGATTTTCAAAGGGGACTCAGAATTTTTTTTTAATTTTAGAGGAGAAGAAAAAAAAAAGAATGGGTATAAACAACATCGAAATTTGGGTCCAAGATA
>BGPR01052870.1:0-10521 GCA_013235015.1 Araneus ventricosus | reverse complement strand
TTACCTCAATTAAAGCTATTGATTACGGCTGCAAAAAAATGGCAGCCATCCGAAATGAAGGATTTTTTGCTGTGTTTTACTTTAAGATATTTTAATCCGTTATTCTTTTTACATCATTTATTTATTTCGAAAAAGTATTTCTACCGCGTGCATAATTTTTTGTCATGTCCTTGTCTTGAAGTAAATTTGTAATCTTAAAAGCGGTGCAAGTCAAAATACCTCAAGTGGATAGCTAGTTGACTCATGTGAAATGATGTTCTTTCAGTAAATATTGACTTATTAAAATTATTCCTATACTAAATTCCATTATTTCAGGATATCAAATTGTAATGAATTCTTATATAGAAAATAGAACAGGGAAATAGAAAGGTGAATAAAACAAATCTTGTGTCCTTATAAATATACAGTATATTAAAAACAATATTAAATTTTAATCAATATATATTTCCTGCTAGTCGGAATTCCTTCTGATATTTGCTAACCTTGATATTCCTATGTTACTGAATATAAAATATTGAAATAAATGACAAACATATAATAATTGTTTGGAGAAATAAATTTTTGAGACATGCGCAGTAATTCAACACCTTCAAGTATCAGATTTTGGTTTTATCTGCGTTACTATAAGAAATTGATCTAATAACTTATAATAAGAATTCTATTGTATTCCTAACTAAATGAACAGTTTCATGAAATCAATATAATCGTTTGAAGAGTTCGTATTTTCGAATGAACTAAATTTATTAATTCAAGTTTTATCATAAAACTTTCAAATTTTGCATGTCAGAAAAGCAACTATACAAAGAAAGTAAAATTATTAATTTTAAAATTCGTTTAAAGGTTATTTTGTTCTTTTCTTATAATTGATTTCGATTTTTTAAGGACACTTCAAAAAATTGTCATCATGTGTGTGAAATATTGTTTAAAATTGTAATCATAGCAGCCATGATAATGAATGCATTTTATCAATTCATCCAATTCTGAAAATTGATGAAATTGCGCCTTTTTCAACAAAAGCAAAGGAATACGAAACTATGAAAGAAATCATCTCTTGTCATGCAACATCACCTGTCTAAAGTTTCAAGCAGGAAGAAAAAAAAACTAAATTTTTCGAAACCACAAACGAAAAACTTCTGAATTGTTTCAACATCTGTTCTGAGCATGAAATTTCATGTTCCTCTGCGAAGATATCAGCCAAGAAATTAAAGAAACCAAAGCAGGTTTGATCATCAACATTCAAATGACGAAAAAAGTGACAGTTCTACATGTGTTAATCATCGTTCATCGTAAGATTGACAATGAATTACGCAGAAAGAAAATAGATATGACAGGAACTGAAAGATAAATTAATATTCCCATGAAATTTTATATTTTGAAGATATTCTATTTGTTAACATCTGCTATAAGTTTCTATCAATTTCCTACATCTTTTTTTAATTTCTTATGTTCTATATGTCTTTCATTCATAGGTGGTCTTGAGTGACGAAACACAATTTTCTTCCTTTTCAGTGATGATTCAATCAAAGAAGAATAGTGTTTAATTTTACAATAATTGGAGTTTAAATAAATAGCTGTTAATAGACATTCTTATATAGAAATGCATCTTTCAAACATAATAAGATATATCCATTTCCGAGTTGTTTCCTGAGAGGGTTTGAAGCATATTTATTTATTGAATTTTTTTATTTGTTATTTCAGAAATTTGGAAATAGAGAGGAAGCAAGCAAATTTTGTGAAAGAAGAATAGTGTTTAATTTTACAATAATTGGAGTTTAAATAAACAGCTGTAAATAGGTATTCTTACATAGAAACGCATTTTTCAAACGTGATAAGATATATCCATTTCCGAGTTGCTTTCTGAGAGGTTTTGAAGCATATTTATTGATTGAATTTTTTTCATTTGCTATTCAGAAATTTGGAAATAGAGAGAAATCAAGCAAATTTTTTAAATTTAAATTGTTTCAAAAAATGATGCTTGACATTTAGTTTCCTCGGATGTCTAAATTTACAGATTATACGATAGTATGTAAATGGAAAACGGAATAATCAGTCATACCATAAATGGACAAATCTTGCTAATCAGAAAGAACTGAATTTTTCTCAACCAACAACGAATATTTCTGAATTATTTTCACATCTGGTTGGAATATGCGGTTTCATGTTCATTCTTCATTAACCCTCCGGCCTTTAGGCTTTCAGATTGCTACCTTTAACGAAATTGTCACTCTGAAAGAGAAGGTTATTCTCCAAGTTGTGAGGTTTTGGACAAAAGGATTTCAACCCCCTTTTGTGGTCATTTTCGCGCCGTAGGGGGGGGCTATTAGACCTGTTATCGTTCGGCAGTGACAGATGACTTCCGACCTCTATTCTTTGGGGCAGAATTCTTTGTTAGAAGACCCTTCTTTGAGTATTCTGAGAAAAGTTGGTCAAACTGACCCTCCCCTGACCACAGACTCTCCCTCTCATTATGCCGCCGCTTGACGCCTGGGGGAGAGAAAAACTTGTAGAAGGAAAATCTCGGGTCTGATACTTATCTGGAACTTTTCATTCCCGAGACGGTCTCGTGTCTGCCGTTATGAGAGGAATACGTTCACGCAGATATCTCAGGGCTGACGCTAGGAGGGTTAAAATTTCAAAAAATTCATATAGGTGGTCTTGCTCGTTAAGTGACGATATTATATGGTACTGACCGGAATCAGCGCTTTATGCCTCTTTTCGTATAAATTCCTATTACACGCTTTCCTTTGGTTTGACTTGTTTCATGCATATAATGATGGAATTTTGCAATAAATTTTTTTGCTTCTTCCTGATACACTGGAGTTCTCAAATTTTGTACAACTGTGTTCTTCCGCGACCATACAGTATTTTCAAACCTTAATTTGCAGTTATTCGAAGAATTTAACAATGTTTTGAGTCCATGCGAGAAGCGCCATCTAGTTATGAATTTCAGAACGACATTGATTACAATAATCCCTAATATGAATTGTCAAACACAAAAAAATGGAAAATATGTAAAACAAAAACAGCTTTTAGCGCATAATTAAGTAGCAAATAATATTTTATCAAAGCCAAACAGTCAAATCGTGAGGCGTTGAAAAATATTTGAAGAAAATGAAGCCGCAATGAATATCATAGCAGAGAAAATTATCAAACATTCATTAAAAATTAAAATAAATTATGAATGTAATAAAAACTTAAATTTACTTAGAGAATTTACGTCCGGGCTCATGCTTTTAAGATTTTTCTTTGACCTCCAGATACAATATAACGCATAGGGGGAATGTGGGGACATTGATACACTTTTTCTTGGAAAGCTGAAAAATAATTTTGCCAACGGTAATAATTAGAACTAATGCACTATATTTATGAATTTGTTAATGTAAAATAGGATTTCAGTCGACTTTTGGTTTTAAATGACATAATAAAATAAATATTACACTTTTTTCCCAAAAATGTATTTGTATCAATCTGCCCCATACTAGGGCTAACAGAAATATCGAAATTAATGGTGATTAATAGGTGTGGAACAAGAACGAAATATGTTTTATCAATAAATTTTGCATTCCAAATCAATGTTTAAAAGTTTAACAAAGTAACAAACTTTTATTTTAATCAAAATTCAACATTTTTAATGGGTCTGGAAAAATGAAAAAAATGCCTCAGAAAATAATTCGTCTTTATAAATAATAAAGGAGAATGCGTATGTGTGGGTTTAAAATACTTTGGAGGGAGAAAATGTGTACCTCAAAGCCATTTTTGAAAATTTTAATTAATTAAATTTAAGAAATATCTTCGCGTTCTTCCTTGATGACTTACGAAAATAATATAGCACAAAAATAATTTTCACACCATCTGAAAATACAAAGAATTATCTTTTCGATGATATTAATTGAGATTTCGATGATATTTATCTCTGATTTTTATAAATTAGTAAACAATTATTTTAAACTTAATTTACAACAATACTTTTCATTTTTGCAATGAAATTCAAACAGTTTTCATTGTTTAAACAAATACTTAATTGCGTGTTTCTCTTAGATAGTTCATTTTTACGTTTTTTCCATTTCGGTGACGGTTTTTGTAGTTGCTGTTGAGGCACATTTATACACACAAGAGGCGCGTATCAATGTACTCCGGAGTCGATTGTATCCATCTGCCTCAAGAGCTGTTTTTACTTAAAACAAGTGGTTACGAAAAACCAACGCTAAACAACCTCAAAACTTAATATAGTTCAGAAAAATAAATATTTTTTCCTACGTTCGGAAACTAGTAACTAGTTAAAGAAATCAACCAACACATGCTTAGAGTAAAAGTCATTAAGACAAGACTAGCGGTTTGATTCTTTTAAAAACTAAGTTTCGACTAAACATGGCTGAAAAATATACCCTGCTCTACGGGTTACAGTGGTATATATGTAAGGGATATGAACATCTTGAGCCATTCCAATCATCTAAATTTATGGACTATATCAATTCTCGCGTATCAACTCCCCTATACATAACCTGCATTATATAGCATTAATAAAAAAAATTGAAAAACTGTTTTTTTTATTTTTCCATTATGTTCAGCCAAAGTAATAGGAAATTTCGATCGTTTTGAATACACTACAAAATATTTAAACCTGCCCTTTAAATTATAAGGAATTCTTGTTAACATTCTTTCATTTGAAGTAAATTCCTTTTAAATTATTGTAATATTCGGTAATTGTTCTAAAAGAGACTGACAAACGGAAACTTTAAACTTTTCCAAGGAGTTCACGTAAAAATTTCAAAGAAGAATTTTTAGTTTTCTTTTGGAACAAGTGTATTTTAACCAAAGACTGCTTATAATTACTCGAAATCTTCCAGAATATTTTTCTCACTGTGCGTTTCTTTCGCATCAATGTAGTTATTTGAAGAATAGCTTACAAAATTATTTCATTGGAAATGAATTAATGCTTTGCATTTAGGGATAATAACAAAATGGCGAAGCCATGTTCGCATGCATTTAAGAAAAAAACCAGTTTCTTAAAAAAGTTTTCAATAGCATTTAGAGTTTCTGCAATGTGATTTCTTAACAACCGGAAACTCTAAAAATCAGAAAAGAAGTTTAACGATGAAAAGACTTAAAATTCTACGAAACTGCCTTCGATCATTTTGAAAAACACTTTAGTCTTAGTTCGTTCTGGAAGAAAATTCTTTTCTTTGTTAGTTATCATTTCTCGGTTATTTTTTATTTATAATTTCTTATTCTACATAACTATGCATCTTTAAAACTTGTCTTTATTTATAATCATTTCAAAGACATTCGTTCAAATTGTAACTGTGAAAAAATATATAATTCACCGAATTCAACATTGTGTTTTTTGTATATAATATTAAGTTCTTTATATTTTACGTTTAACAAGGTTCTAAGCAAAAATGTAAATTGAAAAAGAAAGTCAAATTATGTATACTACATAAAAATTCGAATAAAAACAGCTTTTAAAAACACAATTTTATTAATGTATTAAAAAAGGAAACTTTTTTAAAAATAATTTTCTACTCCTCTTTCTTTAATTTATAATTCATTATTAAAAATGTTAAGGAATCTTGCAATAAATTTTTCTCCAATTTATTACCAGGTGGCGACACTCTTATGAAATGAGAAATTAATTAAATGAATCTATTAAATGATGATGTCTGATTAATGACGAGTTGAATATTACGAATATGCTCTGAAAGCAATAACATTGTAAAATTGTGTATTGTGATCGAGAATGCATAAGTGCATAAAATTTTAAAACTCTTCAACATCAGGAAGTAATGAAAAAACCGATTATAAAATTCCATCTTTACAAACATGAAGCAAGTCAAATCAAATAATAGTATGTAAAATACACTGAGGATATCGTTTATTTAATAGAAAATTATTTGTCACCTGATCATACGATATGATCTAATTATATAATAATTTGTGAATGATCCGAGCAAAATCGAATTTGTTTCTTCATTTTGTGCTGGAAATGTAGGAATCACATCCGATACCTATAAAACCTATGCTTAAAGCCAACTGCATATGAAAGTACTGCTGAACATTTGGGCATCATCATCGGTGAATCAAGTCAGAGTATTTACACGAGTTTAACTCTTTCATCCCGAGACAACTTTTAAAAACGGAACTTTTTGGGAGGAATTGACATGAATTGGGCTCTCCCAACCTGGGTGGTCATTCACCACACCACCTTCTATAACCTTCCTTTAAGCCACATAGAAATGGGTTGTGGTTGGCAAAGATAATTGGTCCCCCTACCGCGCTTATCTCCTAAGCGATCTCAGAACCTCACCTCTCCTTAGAAGAAGCCAACCGCCTCAGTCCGGCCTTCGTCGCTTTTAAGGGCAAATTTTTAGACCGCCTCCCTCGGCGTAAAAGGGTTAAGGAAGAACAGAAAAGCTAAAAAATAAGTTAAGTTTTTCGTTTTAAATGTAGATTAAAAATAAGGAGTGAAGCAGATTGTTGATAATTGGTATTCGATATTATATAAATATCTATTGACATCACATACATGATTATTTAATTGCGCGCAACGATACATCGCTAATTTTTCCTGTGCTGTCAGCTTGGATTGAGGGCTAAAAGTGATCAACCTAGTGTACGGACACACGGGTCGGCTACGGCGGATTCGGCTGAGAGTTAGAAACGTGTCAGTGGTGTTCACACGGTTCGTTTAACAAATCGTCGCTGCATGTTGTGGCTGCATATTCGGCTTTCGTGGCCACATTCTGCGTTAATCTTTCTGAAGGAGTGATACACGTGGCTCAGAAATGGTGATTTATTTGAATGAATGATTTATTTGAAGAGCACCCATCGAAGGAAGAATTCATTCCTTATGATGAATAAAAATTTCGCAACTTATTATGCATGGAACTGTTTCAGAAAATTCTCAATTGAATTCAGGATAACATGCATTAGTATATGATTTTTTGTTTTCCGGTGTTTCATATAATATTCTCACAAATTAAAGAATATCCTATGAATATTCTGCTTATCCTGATAAATTGTAGGCATGTAATTGAATTTAAAATAATTTTATTTTAATAAAAAAATTTCATTTCGCGTTATTTTTGAACAGTATAATAATTCATAATGGTTATTGCGTGTGTTATTTTGTAGGGGAAAAAATCGCTTTAAAAAGTAAGCAATTTCAGATTTTATGATGAGAAAACTTATTTTTCAAAATATTTTTATTTCTGATTCTCAAATCACATTTTTCAAGTAAATTCGAAAAATAATAAAATCTTAACATGAATAACTGACTACGTTATACTTGAACGTTATATGCGAAATATTATTCAAGTGACCTAAAACTTTAATAACTTTCATCTGGTTAGTTAAAAAAATATATTATCTGCCTTTTTTGCAAAGTATAAATAAAAATATATTCTGAAATTTGTTAAAATTAAGGGAAAAACTACACAACTTTGAAATTTACATCATTGAAATGATTAGGATGGAGTCGCCGAATTTGGACCATCTGGACATTGTTTACTGCACTGTGATGGGGAAATAATTTTAACAAAAAACAAGTAATTTAATTTTTTTGCAGCTTATTTATTTATTTTCAGAACGGCGTAATTAACTTTTTATGAAATGGACTTAAAATTAGGAAAAAGCAAATTAAAGTTCTGCAACTTCCTTAATGTCAAATAATTAAATCTGAAAGAAAATGAACTTGATGCGTTTAATGAATCAACCCCCCGGTTTAATTAATGTATCAGTCAAAATATGAATATAAAGCGAGTTCCGATGATAAAACCATTTCCTTGGGAAGAAAAACGTCCCCTCATATTATCGCAGATACAATTTTAGCAAAAGCTTTTCTTCACGATACGCCCCTTAAAGATATTTATAAGAAAATAAAATATGAATATGCCTTCATAATAAAACAGTTTAATTAAGCATTTATTATCAAATAAGATGTATTATAATTATCCTCCTAAATAAAATATTACATTAAAATTACAATTCAATAATATTTTCAAAAGTTATATCGAAAAGGTGAAAAAAATTAACTTCATATTACATTTTCATCCTACACAAATACAGACACATTCGCTTTAATTATTTGTAATCATTCATAATATCGGCATAACGAAATATAATTATATATTAACTTTATAATTTTAATAATATTTAATTTTAATATATTTAACTTTAAAAAACAGAATCGGTGCTTGGAGCTGTCATACGGGTATGGCGAAAATGCTTTCGTAGAAAAACACGTGTGAACACTGTCACTCGTTACGATGGGACCATGCGACGATTTGACAACGAAACCGGAGTTGTTTCATTGGGGGAAGGATGATACGCGCGCGGAGAAAACCGGTTACACAACTTTGCCGTTCCAATCTGAATAGCGGCATTAAAGAACACGGGATCACATGTCGCATCACGCATGCAGCTTTCGGCGTAAACGCTCCGTGTGTTCGTGCCCTTAGTAGGTGCCGTCAGGGAAAACGTTGGAAAATCGCAAAAAGACTCTGTTCACACTTGCCACCTCTTTACACTCTCTTTTGATCTTTTTAGAGAGCCAATAGACACTTTTCAAGTTTACACATTATAAAGCACTGATCATTGGATACTTAACTTGTGTTTGAATTTTTTGGCACCACTGTTAATCTCAAATTGTTCTTTAATTTAAGTCGATCACAAATTTAATAGAATCTTCCTATGCTTCTGGAGAATTGTTCCAAACTGATTTCATGAAATACAGAGTTGTCTTAAATTATTGGTCACATTTCAAAATTTAAAGAAGAAAAACTAATAATGTTACAACTACTGTTTTTTTTAAAATGAGAGCGCATTTTAAATTTTTTTTCAGATAGTTAATGCGCTGTTATGGTAGTCTAGGTGGTTGTAAATTATTGGACATCTCCTATTTTTGAGAGTCATTATCTGCAAAACTGTTAAAACTAGAAGAAAAATGAAAACACATGTATTTGTAGGGATTTTTACGCTTTTCAATTTGTTCAATCAATTGCAATTCGAAAACTGCTTATATTTCGAGATATTCAAAAAAAACTAAAAAAGGAAACCAGAGAACACGCATCGGCTTCTGCTGATCGGTAGCCATTGCGTATGGAAATATCTCGCAGTAGCAAATTTAGAACGCCGTAATGGTACGCCACCTATCTGAAAAAACGTTTTTAATTTGTTCTCTCTTTTAAAACTTTATTAAACTAACTACAGTCACCGGACAAAAAATTAGTCACCCCTAGAGAACTCATGAAAAGCATCATTTAATACCGTGCAATCCGCCTCTGGACTTGATTCGGTTAGGAAGCGAGTCCACAAGGTTATGAAGGTACGTCACATACACTTTAAGCCACTCGCTGAGGATTTGATCTCGCAAATCCACCAAATTGCGGTGATGCTGATTTCGGCGTTTTACCTCTCTGTTCCAACATGTCCCACAGATTTTCTATGGTTTTAGGTCAGGTGATATTACAGGCCAATCGAGATGCAATAGGGTGTGTGAGTGTTCATCAAACCAGTCACATATTCTTCCAGCCTGATGAACCGTGCTGCTGTCATCTTGAAAAATAAGGGTAACAAGATGACAAATGTTGACTGAAAGGCAACACCTGATCATCCAGAATGTTAAAATAAACATGCTGGTTCATGTTCGTGGTCACTGCAGTGAGCGGGACCAAGTCATAATGCGATTCATCTGCGCTTGCGCACTAGGGTGACTGATTTTTTGTCCGGTGACTGTACTAACTTAGTGGTATAATAAATAACTTTGGTATTGAAATTAATTTAAGAAAGGAAATTGATTTAGCTTATTGGGTGACGTTATTCTTTGTTAATTAATTTAATTAATTAATAATCAATTGCATAAGCAAGACACTTCGTTAAGGTTTGAGATAAGAAACTGGAACATCCATGATTTTGTTTCAACGAAAAATGTTTCGAGAATTTACGTCAACCTTAAAAATTGATGAATTTATTGGAGAGTATATTCCCACTGCCTTAGAAAGGGTTAAAAAAACGCAGTTGTAACATTTTCAGTTTTTTTATTAAATCTATCGATACGGAACCGCCCTGAACGTCCCTTCAAGCAAAATACGATAGCCGTCCGAATGTCACTCTGAAATTTCCACCCCCTTTTTTTAAGTGTGATTGATTTCACACCCGCGGCGCGTGCTTTCTTCGTTAGAGTGGCTCGCCCAGATGTGTTTGGGGAAGAGGGGAGTTTTCTTACAATTCGGACAATGCCAGCTGTCATTGTGGTTTTTGAGGGAGGCAGTGAATTTCCCTTATCTTTCATAGAGGAGCTCGGACGTTCCCGTGTTTTTAGATCGATTTTTCCAATGGCCTTAGGAATCAGAGGGTTAATATTTGAAATGGGTCCAATAATTTATGACGACCCTGTGTATTAAGTGAGAAATCAATTTCCAATGAATGCGTTTCTTAAAAACTAACTCTTTTATGTTGATACTAATTAAAATATTTAAAAAAACGTTAAAACTAAGGTCAAGTATCCCCAATTTCCCTCACAAT
>BGPR01052869.1:0-10521 GCA_013235015.1 Araneus ventricosus | reverse complement strand
CATAAATAATCTCATAATAAAATATATAGCAACAATTTTTGCTAAAGGTAAGGAGAAGTCCTGAAGCCCTCACAAAAAAGTTTGGACAGGATCACGTCAACGTTGCCGCTCTTTATATTTATACTGTATGTAATTACAGGATGAATTTGATTTGAGGGGGGGAAAGATTATTCTAGCTAATTAAAATAAAAATATAATATATAATAAATAAAATTATTCATAAAAATAAAGTTTGAAGTTTCATTGTACAACGTTGTCGCTTTTGCACACTACACCTCACACTCGGATTAAGTAAACAGTTTGTGAAAGCAATGGATAAGACAGGTGAGGGATTTAACTTTTTGAAAATTAAATTTCCTCGTCTTAGTGAGTCTAAAATCAAGGAAGGAATTTTCGTGGGCCCCCAGATTAGACAACTTTTTAAAGATTCAACGTACTATATTATAAATTACATTTATTATATTTTATATTATATTATCTATTATTATTATTATTTATTATATATTATATTTTTATTTTTAAATTTTTTGTGTTAAAATAATCCTTTCCCCCCTCCAAATCAAATTCATGACCATAAAATTACATAACAGTGATAAAAATAAAGAGCGGCAACTTTGTACAGTGAATCTTCCAAACTTTCTTGTGAGGGCTTCGGGACCTCTTCCCCTTACCCGTTTTCAGCCAAAATTGTTGCAATATATTTTTCTTATGTGGGGTGTTTGGGTGAAAAGGGGTGGCTGGAAGCTGGAATATGTAGAAAATAAGTGAAAAAATTGCGAAAATAAACCAGAAAAAAACCGGTAATTTTTATTGATTTTTTTAAAATTTAAGGGGACAAATCCCCCCCCCCCTTGCTACAACTGTTCATATTTCAGAACCTTTCACCTCTGTAGCCCCTCAGAAGATATTTAAGTGTTAAAATAGTTGTTTTCCCCCTCCAAATCAAATTCATGGCCATAAAATTACCGGACAGTGATAAAAATGGGGGAGGGGGCGTCCCGAGAAAACGGTGGGTGATGGGGCAAAATGGGGGTCATATTCGGATACAGGGGGTCATTTTACATAAGAATTTGCAGGAATAGTGTCGGGGCTCGAAAAAAAATTTTTTTTGCAGCGCAGTATAATCAATGACTACAAGGAGGTAGAGTGTTCTGAGATACTCCTCCCGCGGAGCTTATTGGCAAAAGCCCGGGGCATTTCGCAAAGTCAGGTGTATGTATACAATACTTTACTCAGCAAAGATGTATACTTTTGGTAAACAACTGAAATATAAGAAAGGTAAAATCCAAATATTGCATCTAATATGTTCGATCAATATCATTCATTAATTCTCAAGATTTGTTTGAATGTTCAAAAAGCTGCAGATGCTCATGTAAACGATCTGATGCTTTCGGAGTCCCTGAAAATATACGAGAAATACGTCCTTGGGATTGCTAGAGCTGCCCTTTTAACTTCCTGTCTCTAACTTTTATAGTATTTGACTTAAGAAGATGTAACATTTACTTATTTTCTAAGAAAGCGTCAAACTCTAAAAATTAAAAAAGATTGTAACATCCTAAATTAAATACAAAGCTAATGAAAAACACTCCCCACTGGTGTCCTCGTTTTCCCTGCTCATCATTTGGTTGGACCCTAATCCTCATTGTAGCGAACGAAGCGAGCATGGTTTGCATAGAAATTCAAGAAACATTGCTCGCAACCCTTCCAGCTCAGTGCCGCCCTAGGAATAATATTATATTTCCACCCCCCTCACCAGTTTAAAAAATGACTTCAGTTGTATTTTGTCACCATTATCCTCTAAGACTGGCACCCGGTCTGTCCATATGCCCCTTGCCTTGCAGTCACTACGTCACTGAACGCAAAAGACACTTGCAATGGAGGTTAAAATAGGCAACCCCTCTCCCCATACCCCTACATCCACCCCTCTCCCCGTAGTCTGGTCAGCATCCAGTGACTTAGCGACAGAGAGTAGAACCTGACATAGCGTGAATTTTCCGATCCTCAGTGGCTTAGCAAAGGTGAATGACTCCTGGGGCATGGAAATAATACCCCTTTCACCACTTTTTCTACGCTACTGAATCCTTCTGGGGGTAGTTGAGCAGGGGGCAGAGCCCCCTTGTTACATTAATAATGCTGACAATATACCATTCAACAATATTATAACCTAGCTGTTAACGGCCCTTTTAGAAAGAGATCTAATGTGTGTTAGTCAGACATAACTTAGAATAAGTTTATCACGCATATAGTCACAACAAATATATTTTTGGTCAAGGCAATGTACTTTTCTTTCAAATGTTATTATCAACGTTCTGTGCTTCATGCATAATTTTCAGAATTTTTCCTAATCATACATGACTCTGTAACTTCTTTAAAAAAAATGTAAGGGAGAATGAAACTGAAGCCGGAATTGCTGATTTTATTTCTATTCTTTTTTCTTTCATTTTAACGATAAAGATGGAAATTATGTCGATTCATGCGCGCATGATGCAGGGGATATGAACTGCCGTTTAATTTTACTCTGCCAGCATTTGCTATCTGTAGAGTTTCTTCACCGTAAAATTTCCTGTTAGATAATATATAGCATGCGTAGCTTAGTTTCATGCAATTGTCATGTCATGCTTACTGATGACTTGTCGTATGGGATTAGACTTAAGATTCAAACTGATTCCGTTTTCAACATAAACCTAAGTGAAATGTGGGTTTTTAATTTTTTCTTATTTTCCCTCCCAAATTTAGAAACACCAACAAATTCATTCAGACACTATAAAAAGGTTTTCAAAAATAAAAATTCCAAACAAAAGTGAATTCAAATTCTTAGATGAAAACTTTCAAGGAATCTATATAATTTCTAACCAAGATAATTCGATTAAGATAAAGAATAAATTGTTTTAAATTAATATAATTTTTATACGTTTTAACTGGTTTTTCAATTAATTTTTTTATTTATTTTGGAGAGTTGTTCGATGGAAATAATTCATAAAATAATATTCTTAATGATTCCTTTTAATAATTGCATAGTCTGAATGTCTGTCTAAAATAATACTGTTGAAATTTGTGTTCTGAAAGGAAATATAGTAAAATATTATGAAACGTTTTGAAAGATGACAACAGAAGTTCGAGGAGACCGTGTATCTTTTCATTAAACTGTTGACGATGTATCAATTAAATGTGAAAAGAAGTGGACAAGATAAAAATTAACTCTGCGATTTCATTTCGACTCATAATACCAAACAACAAAGCAACCGACAATATGTTACAACAACTTTAACAACAAAATGACGAACACAGTAATCTTATAAAACAAGAAAAACGGGTTCGATTTGACAAACAGAAAGAAACCAAACAAAGCAAAGCAAGAATGATGAAATGAATTATTTTTCTTTTTAGAATGAAACTTAAACTCAAATTAATTAAAATTTCAGCTTAGCTTTTATTGGAGTCCATAAATTTAATCAAATATCGTCTGCGTTATTAAAATTTATAAATTAGAAATTATACATTAAGAATACAAAAAATATATGATAAAATATTCAAGATAAATTTTAAAAAGTGTTTAATTTATCACTAGAATATTTATAACCGACAGAAACTTCGAAATATTTACGCAATAACTTATCTTAATTAAATATTTTGATTTAAACGGTGCTTACAAATTATAATTAAATTTTCTGTAGTGCCATCTATTGACGATATACAACAATCACTTTTAATTAAACCCGGGATGATGCGCGCTACGAAGAGTGATGCGAAGACGCGAAAGGGGGTGTGCCACACCTCATTAAGTTATTTCGCTATTTAAGCATAAATAGCGACAATTTTATGCTATATCTGTTCAAAATGATTCACGCAAACAGTTCTAATTATAGAAGAACAAATTTTAGACGAAAAGATTAGTAAATAATATATTATATCATTCAGCTCATTGCGAACATATAAGAAAAGTATATATTTCTAATACACGTTTTCAACATTTTTTACAGTAAAGAATCAACAATATAATAATCGTTATATAATGTGGATAGAAAAATACTGCTTCTAATTTTCTTATGTACTCAGGAAACCACTTTTTTAAAAATCGAAATAAGAATTCTGCGGGGCTTGATCTTTACATATAATAAATTTAATACGTAATATACTTTTATTTTTCAGAATAGTTTCTATAATTTTAAGATTTTCCTCCAATAGCTTTTGCGAAAGCGAATAAAACTTTGACTTAAGCTTTTTTTTTTGGGGGGGGGGGCAGGGAATTACAGTTACATTACGTCCAGAGTAATATAAATTTTGTATAAATCTCTTGACATTTTCACTTACTCTATTATCCAGTTTAAAAGTTGTACCCGCAAAGATCTCCATTTTAGAAATATAGAATGTTCTTGAATCCACTTGTTTTCTCAATAAAACTTAAATAGGGAGACAACATTATTTTTCTGTAACTAATACGATCGCTCAATTGAACAAAAAATCTGGCTCGAAGATGCGCAAGGGAGTTTTTCACACCCCATGGTGAATTGAAAAAAAAAAAATATATATATATAAAATTTTTTTCTTAAAACACGTTCCGTGTGTTGAATGTGACCTTAAAGTCAACTAGCATGGATTTGACTGATTTCAACTAAAGGGAAGAAGGGAAGTCATTTTTTTTCCATTTTACGTGACGTGGGGAGTCGGACATCTCCTTGCGAGTCCTTGCTTGTTAAGTTGTAAGAAAATATAAATCTAGTAGCTTTCATGCTATAGTTAAGAAAGAATATTAGATACTTATTTGTCAATTTAGATGTCTTAAATAAGTTTCTTTCAATAATCCATGGATAATAATATTTTAACCGAAATACATTTTTGTTTCTCTAGCCTTGAACAGTCTTCAGTAGCATGTGGTAAAGTCTCTGCTTGAAGACCGGAGGATTTCTGATTCCACCAAAGATTCACTTGTAAGCTCGCCTGAGGCATGTTAAAGCTCGCATACGCTTGCGAGCCGAATGGTTCGAGAGCCAGTCACTGAAATTATTTTCACGACGAACCAACAACGAACCACGGGAAAGGTGCGAATCCGAGGACAGTTGTGAGGTTAATCATGTCTCCCTTCGGGAGCATGGTATGTAGTAACTGCCTGCTATACCTATACTAATGACAGAGAACCCTTTGGGTTGCGAGATCGGGGCATGAAGTGGCGTTAATGTTAATGTATCACCTAATCGTTTAATCCCATCAACTTTTTCCATTGTTAAATGGAAAAAATTGGTCTATGTTCACAAAGTTTTCTTTCTATGATACATTAACTCCAAAGTAGATTTTCTCTAACCCAGTTTGATATCACACACTTTTTAAAATACATTTCACAAATCCCCCTCGATCAATGAAGTGTGTAGTGAAATATTTTCTCACAAAATTTGATTCTCTTTTAATGTGATAAGAGCAAAATTTATTTTCGTTTTACCTTCTAATTACCGATCTTAACTTTTATTTTAATTTCGTGGTCTTTAAAATTCTGGTTTGTTTCTTTTAGACATTTTTATTAAGAAAAAATTAAGATTTCTCCGTGCATAGAGCATATTAACATTGGGGCGCTGATATGTTCATTTCATCACTTATTTCCTTTCCAGCATTTTCTTTCGCTTTTTTTTTCTCTTTTATTATGGTCTTCATGCTTCGGGTCCAAAAGCAAAGATACGGTTGTACAAATTTCTATAAATGTTGGTAAATTTTTTTCTGACCACTCAATAATTAGAAGAAAAACTATGAAAAAAAATCAACAGGCACTAAATAAAATTCGACTTGGCTTGCAGATTTGACCTTGCAGGTTTTAAGAAGGCTCGCATTGAATGATGAACGAAACTCGAACATTTCTCGATTTGAACTATAAATCTCTTTGTGTTCGCCGAAAAACTGACAAGATTCGGTTCGCTAACCAGAACCCTCTTCCTCACCTGCGAACCAGCTGCCCGAGAAAGAAAACCCCGTCTGCACCTGCAAACGAGCAGTTTGCGAACCAAAACCCCCGCTCACACCTGCAAACATCTAGACTCAAGCGGTTTGCGAATCGAAAACCCCATTCACACCTTCAAACCAAATGCTCTCTTGTGGTTTGCGAGCCGAAAAGCCCGTCCACACCTGCAAACCAGCTGGTCTCTAACGGTTAGAGAACCAAAAACCCCTTCCACATAAGCCAGCTGATGTCGAGGGGATCGTGAACATTTAGCTCGCACATGTATACGTGCTTTTAACCCTTTCGTGACTAAGAACTCGAAATAACGGAGTATAAGAAGTCTAGTGTGTACGTATGTTATGTTTTACAGAAAGATAAATTTTGCCTGGTAAAAATGGTTTTATGTGTTTTAACTTTATTGTTAAGTATTACATGTTGAAAAATCTCTGAGAAACACAGAAGGTTATATTCCTAAAGGAATTTAGAATTTTTATTATGCGTCTTATTTTCTGAAATTCATGACAGCTTAATGCAAAATGTAACAGCTTGCGGCTGAAGCTTCTAAAAAAGTGATTGAGTTTGAGAGTTGTCCTAGTTGAGATTTATCCTAGACATTTAATTCTAATGAATGTATATATATATATATATATATATATATATATATATATATACAAACTTAAACAGAACCAGAAACAAATGCAAAAACAGTTAAGAAAATACTCAAAATGAAGAAGTGCAATTTCAAAAGAAGTAAACTTTAGGAAAAGGACAAAATATGAAAAAAATAGATTCTATAAATGATTTAAATATGAGGAAAAAAACTTCACAAATGCGGTGAATGCGCCAATGCAGAAGTACAACCGTAAAGTGAGAAATATTAATAAAAGAAAGCATAGAAAGAAAACATTAAAAACACGTTGTAAAAGAAAAACCAAAATAATAATAAAAAGGAACAAAAACGCCAACGTCCAGGACGCGTCATCAGCAAGGAAAATCCCGAACGGGCGCAAGCATAAAATTCGGTGTTTTCTGAACACAAAACTCTAGCAATAATGCCAAAAAGAGTTTGTTTCCCCGGAACACCGAAACAAAAACCAAAGTTTGAAAAAAAACAAAAAGCCCAAGTCCAATTGAGAAAGAAATAAAAATATAATAAAGGTCCAAGTCCATTAGAAACAAAACATATTAAACCCAACTCCAAAACCAACAAAACAAAACAAAAACGAAGAAAAAGGTGTCAAAACTCACCCAAAAAACGAAGAAAAGGTGTCAAAACTCACCCAAAAATCCACAATTGAAGAGACAATGCAGAACCACGCGGCACGAACTACCGCTTAAAAGTGCTGACGTGACAACGATTGAAGTGGTTGACAGTTAACTTTTAACGTCACAGTTTTGGAAAATGTTTTACTAGGAGTGAGGACCTTTCCTCAATTCGGACTTTTAGGAATTCGGACTTTCGGAAATTCGAACTTTTAGTCAAAAGCATTATAGCATAATATTAATTTAGGATTGATTCCGAAGTAATTGAGAAAAATGCTGAAATTTTGATTAATTTTTAATTAAAAATCTAAGAATGCTTTGAACGATTTTCGCATCATGCATATCACAATAATTTATAGATATCATCCAGCCTGTAACTATTATCACGTTAGCAATTCAATAAATGATTAATTTTTTAAATTGCAGCAGTCTCATTTCTACTACTAATAAAAGGGAATGTGTGTGTGTTGGCTCTCTACAAGTCAAATCGCTGGACCTAGAGCTACGTTTTTTGGCACAAAAATACTTTGGAGTGTGGAAAAATGTGCACCTGTAAGCCATTTTTTAAAATTTTAATCAATTAAAAATTACGATAAAATTCGAAGTTTTTCCTTGATAGTAGATGGATAATAAGGCTTCTGGCCCACCGGGAGGCGGGAGGACCACTCCCTCCCCCTCCCGACTTCCTCCCACCCGATTTCCAGCCAAGTTAAGATAAGGAATGTGCTCGAACTCTTCTTAGATTAGACAGGAATTATGATAAGGAATTTATTTTTATTTTCGGACTTTCTTTGCTCTTTCTTTTATTTAAGGACTTTCTATTTTCGGAAACTTTCAAACTTATTCTATTTTTCGGCATACTCATTTTACTTTTTTCGTTATCGAATAACGTTTTTCATTTGTTTTCAGGAAAATTTCAAAACTTGCGCATTTTCTGTTCTTAAATAACAAAAAGTTTACTTAGTCCCTAATTCTCATAAAATCTGTTTCTTAATTAAATCAGTTTTTTAAGAATAATTCTTCGAATGATCCAACTTGGATTTATTTTTCTTTCATCATTCAACTTTACTCTTTGCTTCAAGCTTATTTTTCCACTAACAAACACAATTTTAGAATATTCTAACAATAACATAAAAGAGCACTAAAAATCACTTAGTTTGAATAAGTTAACTTAAAATTCCGTTTTCAACTGTTTCAGGAATATCAAAACGTTAAACTCTCTTAAAGTTAAATGGAACATCGACGAAATAAGCTTCATTATTATTAACCATTAAAGATCACTTCTTTTCTGTTGAACATATAACTTATCTATAAGAACATTGCAATTCTGAATGACGCTAAAAGGTTACATTAAAAGTCACAAATGCATTGATTCAAAAACTAAATAAAACATTCCACTAACCTAAAATTTTTACCTATTAACTGATTAACTTAACTCTAAAACTATATAAAACATTCCAATAACTTAAAATTTTTACCTATTAACTAATTAACAACTCTAAAACTATAAAACATTACACTAATCTAAAATTTTCGCCTATTAATTGATTAAACATAGCTTTCTTTCAGTGATTTCTGCTTTACGAACTTATTTTGACTTTCTTCTTACTTCCTTATTTCTTTTAATCTTATATTATTTCACAAACTATTCTATTTCATTAATTATATGCATTTTCTCTAACTAATTTTCTTACATGACTGAAATTCATTTTCGATTTTAAAACACATTTCTTCGAATTATGAAAACGATCATAGAATATTCTATCAATAATATAGAAGAAAAATAAAAATCTCTGGTTTGAATAAATTAATGAAATGAAACTCGTGTTTTACATTCTAATTCCTTTTAACATAAATCAAATAAATTTAGTCTCGAAATTTTAACCACCACCAAAAGAACTTTTTTCTGCATGTGTGTGTGTGTTGTGCATGTGTGGTTGATTTGTGAAACTCTATGTTTTACATTCTAATTCCTTTTACATCGATCAAATAAATTTAGTCTCGATAATTTTAATGTAATACTTTTTTTCTCTGCATGCGTGTTTAATTCACAAATACTCTGTGTGTGTGTTTTGCATGTCTGTGTTTTGTGTGTATTGAATGTGTTTTGTGCATGTGTGTGTGTGTGTGTTTGTGAATGTGTGTGTGTGTTTGTGCATGTGTGTGTAGTGTTTTGTGCCGTAGTATTATATTCGTATTGTGTGTGTGCATGTGTGTGTGTTTTGTGCGATGCGTGTATGTATTGACGTGTGGTAGTGTAGTGTAGTATTATGTGTTTGTATTGAAACTCATTTTTTACATTCTAATTCCTTTTTTACATCGATCAAATAAATTTAGTCTCGACAATTTCAACCGCAAGAACTTTTTCTACATGCATGTTTAATTCACGAAGACTCTGTGCGTGTGTGTGTCATGCATGTTTGTGTTTATGCAAAACGTATATTAACTATCATGCTTCATGTGTGTGTGCATACATAGTAATGTATTGTTTATTACAAGGTGTGTGTTTATTGTGTTTGTGCAAGCAGTGCGCGTTTAATTCAAGAATGATGATGTGTGTGTTTCGTTGTGCATGCATGTGTGTTTATTATATATCGCGTTTAATTCATGAGGTATGTGTGGTGTGTTTGTTTTTGTGTGTGTGTGTGTGTATTATTATTATTATTATTGTTTATCTGTGTGGTATTATTATTGGTATTATTGTGTGTGTGTGTGTGTGTGGTTTGTTTGTGTTGTACTTGTGTGTGCGTGTGTGTGTGTGTATGGGAGAGAGATTTATTTCGAATCAACGATAAAAGTTTTCCACGTCTGTGTTTGCTTCAAATTAACTCTACTTTCGAAAATATTTTTTCAATGACGAATGCAATTATTAACAAAATATAATTCCTGATTCTCCTGAATTCGAATTTCCGAAAAAAAAAATCTTCATCACTAGATGTTATGCATCATGCTTATAACAATCTAGCTATGAACCTACACAGTTAGTATTAAATTTGTTTCATCATGTTTCTTTAAGATTAAAGATTATGTTAAATCTTACATTCGTGACTTATTTGGACACGTCATAGATGATACATGTCATGCTTATTTCTAGAATATTTGACTATGACTATCGTCTTGCATTGATAATTCTAATCATTGAAAAATCTCTTTATCTGTCACTTGATATTTTCTTAGAACTTCGAGAATATTCTTCTTTGTGTTTCATCATTACTATTCGTCATTCTTATGCTCGATTAAGGACATTTGTTGCTTTTGTCTTCCCCTCACCCCAATCAGATTCACCAAAATGGTTCTCACATAGTTCAGCCAATAATGTTACTGAACCCTTTTGT
>BGPR01052868.1:0-10521 GCA_013235015.1 Araneus ventricosus | reverse complement strand
ATTGTGAGGGAAATTGGGGATACTTGACCTTAGTTTTAACGTTTTTTTAAATATTTTAATTAGTATCAACATAAAAGAGTTAGTTTTTAAGAAACGCATTCATTGGAAAATGATTTCTCACTTAATACACAGGGTCGTCATAAATTATTGGACCCATTTCAAATATTAACCCTCTGATTCCTAAGGCCATTGGAAAAATCGATCTAAAAACACGGGAACGTCCGAGCTCCTCTATGAAAGATAAGGGAAATTCACTGCCTCCCTCAAAAACCACAATGACAGCTGGCATTGTCCGAATTGTAAGAAAACTCCCCTCTTCCCCAAACACATCTGGGCGAGCCACTCTAACGAAGAAAGCACGCGCCGCGGGTGTGAAATCAATCACACTTAAAAAAAGGGGGTGGAAATTTCAGAGTGACATTCGGACGGCTATCGTATTTTGCTTGAAGGGACGTTCAGGGCGGTTCCGTATCGATAGATTTAATAAAAAAACTGAAAATGTTACAACTGCGTTTTTTTAACCCTTTCTAAGGCAGTGGGAATATACTCTCCAATAAATTCATCAATTTTTAAGGTTGACGTAAATTCTCGAAACATTTTTCGTTGAAACAAAATCATGGATGTTCCAGTTTCTTATCTCAAACCTTAACGAAGTGTCTTGCTTATGCAATTGATTATTAATTAATTAAATTAATTAACAAAGAATAACGTCACCCAATAAGCTAAATCAATTTCCTTTCTTAAATTAATTTCAATACCAAAGTTATTTATTATACCACTAAGTTAGTACAGTCACCGGACAAAAAATCAGTCACCCTAGTGCGCAAGCGCAGATGAATCGCATTATGACTTGGTCCCGCTCACTGCAGTGACCACGAACATGAACCAGCATGTTTATTTTAACATTCTGGATGATCAGGTGTTGCCTTTCAGTCAACATTTGTCATCTTGTTACCCTTATTTTTCAAGATGACAGCAGCACGGTTCATCAGGCTGGAAGAATATGTGACTGGTTTGATGAACACTCACACACCCTATTGCATCTCGATTGGCCTGTAATATCACCTGACCTAAAACCATAGAAAATCTGTGGGACATGTTGGAACAGAGAGGTAAAACGCCGAAATCAGCATCACCGCAATTTGGTGGATTTGCGAGATCAAATCCTCAGCGAGTGGCTTAAAGTGTATGTGACGTACCTTCATAACCTTGTGGACTCGCTTCCTAACCGAATCAAGTCCAGAGGCGGATTGCACGGTATTAAATGATGCTTTTCATGAGTTCTCTAGGGGTGACTAATTTTTTGTCCGGTGACTGTAGTTAGTTTAATAAAGTTTTAAAAGAGAGAACAAATTAAAAACGTTTTTTCAGATAGGTGGCGTACCATTACGGCGTTCTAAATTTGCTACTGCGAGATATTTCCATACGCAATGGCTACCGATCAGCAGAAGCCGATGCGTGTTCTCTGGTTTCCTTTTTTAGTTTTTTTTGAATATCTCGAAATATAAGCAGTTTTCGAATTGCAATTGATTGAACAAATTGAAAAGCGTAAAAATCCCTACAAATACATGTGTTTTCATTTTTCTTCTAGTTTTAACAGTTTTGCAGATAATGACTCTCAAAAATAGGAGATGTCCAATAATTTACAACCACCTAGACTACCATAACAGCGCATTAACTATCTGAAAAAAAATTTAAAATGCGCTCTCATTTTAAAAAAAACAGTAGTTGTAACATTATTAGTTTTTCTTCTTTAAATTTTGAAATGTGACCAATAATTTAAGACAACTCTGTATTTCATGAAATCAGTTTGGAACAATTCTCCAGAAGCATAGGAAGATTCTATTAAATTTGTGATCGACTTAAATTAAAGAACAATTTGAGATTAACAGTGGTGCCAAAAAATTCAAACACAAGTTAAGTATCCAATGATCAGTGCTTTATAATGTGTAAACTTGAAAAGTGTCTATTGGCTCTCTAAAAAGATCAAAAGAGAGTGTAAAGAGGTGGCAAGTGTGAACAGAGTCTTTTTGCGATTTTCCAACGTTTTCCCTGACGGCACCTACTAAGGGCACGAACACACGGAGCGTTTACGCCGAAAGCTGCATGCGTGATGCGACATGTGATCCCGTGTTCTTTAATGCCGCTATTCAGATTGGAACGGCAAAGTTGTGTAACCGGTTTTCTCCGCGCGCGTATCATCCTTCCCCCAATGAAACAACTCCGGTTTCGTTGTCAAATCGTCGCATGGTCCCATCGTAACGAGTGACAGTGTTCACACGTGTTTTTCTACGAAAGCATTTTCGCCATACCCGTATGACAGCTCCAAGCACCGATTCTGTTTTTTAAAGTTAAATATATTAAAATTAAATATTATTAAAATTATAAAGTTAATATATAATTATATTTCGTTATGCCGATATTATGAATGATTACAAATAATTAAAGCGAATGTGTCTGTATTTGTGTAGGATGAAAATGTAATATGAAGTTAATTTTTTTCACCTTTTCGATATAACTTTTGAAAATATTATTGAATTGTAATTTTAATGTAATATTTTATTTAGGAGGATAATTATAATACATCTTATTTGATAATAAATGCTTAATTAAACTGTTTTATTATGAAGGCATATTCATATTTTATTTTCTTATAAATATCTTTAAGGGGCGTATCGTGAAGAAAAGCTTTTGCTAAAATTGTATCTGCGATAATATGAGGGGACGTTTTTCTTCCCAAGGAAATGGTTTTATCATCGGAACTCGCTTTATATTCATATTTTGACTGATACATTAATTAAACCGGGGGGTTGATTCATTAAACGCATCAAGTTCATTTTCTTTCAGATTTAATTATTTGACATTAAGGAAGTTGCAGAACTTTAATTTGCTTTTTCCTAATTTTAAGTCCATTTCATAAAAAGTTAATTACGCCGTTCTGAAAATAAATAAATAAGCTGCAAAAAAATTAAATTACTTGTTTTTTGTTAAAATTATTTCCCCATCACAGTGCAGTAAACAATGTCCAGATGGTCCAAATTCGGCGACTCCATCCTAATCATTTCAATGATGTAAATTTCAAAGTTGTGTAGTTTTTCCCTTAATTTTAACAAATTTCAGAATATATTTTTATTTATACTTTGCAAAAAAGGCAGATAATATATTTTTTTAACTAACCAGATGAAAGTTATTAAAGTTTTAGGTCACTTGAATAATATTTCGCATATAACGTTCAAGTATAACGTAGTCAGTTATTCATGTTAAGATTTTATTATTTTTCGAATTTACTTGAAAAATGTGATTTGAGAATCAGAAATAAAAATATTTTGAAAAATAAGTTTTCTCATCATAAAATCTGAAATTGCTTACTTTTTAAAGCGATTTTTTCCCCTACAAAATAACACACGCAATAACCATTATGAATTATTATACTGTTCAAAAATAACGCGAAATGAAATTTTTTTATTAAAATAAAATTATTTTAAATTCAATTACATGCCTACAATTTATCAGGATAAGCAGAATATTCATAGGATATTCTTTAATTTGTGAGAATATTATATGAAACACCGGAAAACAAAAAATCATATACTAATGCATGTTATCCTGAATTCAATTGAGAATTTTCTGAAACAGTTCCATGCATAATAAGTTGCGAAATTTTTATTCATCATAAGGAATGAATTCTTCCTTCGATGGGTGCTCTTCAAATAAATCATTCATTCAAATAAATCACCATTTCTGAGCCACGTGTATCACTCCTTCAGAAAGATTAACGCAGAATGTGGCCACGAAAGCCGAATATGCAGCCACAACATGCAGCGACGATTTGTTAAACGAACCGTGTGAACACCACTGACACGTTTCTAACTCTCAGCCGAATCCGCCGTAGCCGACCCGTGTGTCCGTACACTAGGTTGATCACTTTTAGCCCTCAATCCAAGCTGACAGCACAGGAAAAATTAGCGATGTATCGTTGCGCGCAATTAAATAATCATGTATGTGATGTCAATAGATATTTATATAATATCGAATACCAATTATCAACAATCTGCTTCACTCCTTATTTTTAATCTACATTTAAAACGAAAAACTTAACTTATTTTTTAGCTTTTCTGTTCTTCCTTAACCCTTTTACGCCGAGGGAGGCGGTCTAAAAATTTGCCCTTAAAAGCGACGAAGGCCGGACTGAGGCGGTTGGCTTCTTCTAAGGAGAGGTGAGGTTCTGAGATCGCTTAGGAGATAAGCGCGGTAGGGGGACCAATTATCTTTGCCAACCACAACCCATTTCTATGTGGCTTAAAGGAAGGTTATAGAAGGTGGTGTGGTGAATGACCACCCAGGTTGGGAGAGCCCAATTCATGTCAATTCCTCCCAAAAAGTTCCGTTTTTAAAAGTTGTCTCGGGATGAAAGAGTTAAACTCGTGTAAATACTCTGACTTGATTCACCGATGATGATGCCCAAATGTTCAGCAGTACTTTCATATGCAGTTGGCTTTAAGCATAGGTTTTATAGGTATCGGATGTGATTCCTACATTTCCAGCACAAAATGAAGAAACAAATTCGATTTTGCTCGGATCATTCACAAATTATTATATAATTAGATCATATCGTATGATCAGGTGACAAATAATTTTCTATTAAATAAACGATATCCTCAGTGTATTTTACATACTATTATTTGATTTGACTTGCTTCATGTTTGTAAAGATGGAATTTTATAATCGGTTTTTTCATTACTTCCTGATGTTGAAGAGTTTTAAAATTTTATGCACTTATGCATTCTCGATCACAATACACAATTTTACAATGTTATTGCTTTCAGAGCATATTCGTAATATTCAACTCGTCATTAATCAGACATCATCATTTAATAGATTCATTTAATTAATTTCTCATTTCATAAGAGTGTCGCCACCTGGTAATAAATTGGAGAAAAATTTATTGCAAGATTCCTTAACATTTTTAATAATGAATTATAAATTAAAGAAAGAGGAGTAGAAAATTATTTTTAAAAAAGTTTCCTTTTTTAATACATTAATAAAATTGTGTTTTTAAAAGCTGTTTTTATTCGAATTTTTATGTAGTATACATAATTTGACTTTCTTTTTCAATTTACATTTTTGCTTAGAACCTTGTTAAACGTAAAATATAAAGAACTTAATATTATATACAAAAAACACAATGTTGAATTCGGTGAATTATATATTTTTTCACAGTTACAATTTGAACGAATGTCTTTGAAATGATTATAAATAAAGACAAGTTTTAAAGATGCATAGTTATGTAGAATAAGAAATTATAAATAAAAAATAACCGAGAAATGATAACTAACAAAGAAAAGAATTTTCTTCCAGAACGAACTAAGACTAAAGTGTTTTTCAAAATGATCGAAGGCAGTTTCGTAGAATTTTAAGTCTTTTCATCGTTAAACTTCTTTTCTGATTTTTAGAGTTTCCGGTTGTTAAGAAATCATATTGCAGAAACTCTAAATGCTATTGAAAACTTTTTTAAGAAACTGGTTTTTTTCTTAAATGCATGCGAACATGGCTTCGCCATTTTGTTATTATCCCTAAATGCAAAGCATTAATTCATTTCCAATGAAATAATTTTGTAAGCTATTCTTCAAATAACTACATTGATGCGAAAGAAACGCACAGTGAGAAAAATATTCTGGAAGATTTCGAGTAATTATAAGCAGTCTTTGGTTAAAATACACTTGTTCCAAAAGAAAACTAAAAATTCTTCTTTGAAATTTTTACGTGAACTCCTTGGAAAAGTTTAAAGTTTCCGTTTGTCAGTCTCTTTTAGAACAATTACCGAATATTACAATAATTTAAAAGGAATTTACTTCAAATGAAAGAATGTTAACAAGAATTCCTTATAATTTAAAGGGCAGGTTTAAATATTTTGTAGTGTATTCAAAACGATCGAAATTTCCTATTACTTTGGCTGAACATAATGGAAAAATAAAAAAAACAGTTTTTCAATTTTTTTTATTAATGCTATATAATGCAGGTTATGTATAGGGGAGTTGATACGCGAGAATTGATATAGTCCATAAATTTAGATGATTGGAATGGCTCAAGATGTTCATATCCCTTACATATATACCACTGTAACCCGTAGAGCAGGGTATATTTTTCAGCCATGTTTAGTCGAAACTTAGTTTTTAAAAGAATCAAACCGCTAGTCTTGTCTTAATGACTTTTACTCTAAGCATGTGTTGGTTGATTTCTTTAACTAGTTACTAGTTTCCGAACGTAGGAAAAAATATTTATTTTTCTGAACTATATTAAGTTTTGAGGTTGTTTAGCGTTGGTTTTTCGTAACCACTTGTTTTAAGTAAAAACAGCTCTTGAGGCAGATGGATACAATCGACTCCGGAGTACATTGATACGCGCCTCTTGTGTGTATAAATGTGCCTCAACAGCAACTACAAAAACCGTCACCGAAATGGAAAAAACGTAAAAATGAACTATCTAAGAGAAACACGCAATTAAGTATTTGTTTAAACAATGAAAACTGTTTGAATTTCATTGCAAAAATGAAAAGTATTGTTGTAAATTAAGTTTAAAATAATTGTTTACTAATTTATAAAAATCAGAGATAAATATCATCGAAATCTCAATTAATATCATCGAAAAGATAATTCTTTGTATTTTCAGATGGTGTGAAAATTATTTTTGTGCTATATTATTTTCGTAAGTCATCAAGGAAGAACGCGAAGATATTTCTTAAATTTAATTAATTAAAATTTTCAAAAATGGCTTTGAGGTACACATTTTCTCCCTCCAAAGTATTTTAAACCCACACATACGCATTCTCCTTTATTATTTATAAAGACGAATTATTTTCTGAGGCATTTTTTTCATTTTTCCAGACCCATTAAAAATGTTGAATTTTGATTAAAATAAAAGTTTGTTACTTTGTTAAACTTTTAAACATTGATTTGGAATGCAAAATTTATTGATAAAACATATTTCGTTCTTGTTCCACACCTATTAATCACCATTAATTTCGATATTTCTGTTAGCCCTAGTATGGGGCAGATTGATACAAATACATTTTTGGGAAAAAAGTGTAATATTTATTTTATTATGTCATTTAAAACCAAAAGTCGACTGAAATCCTATTTTACATTAACAAATTCATAAATATAGTGCATTAGTTCTAATTATTACCGTTGGCAAAATTATTTTTCAGCTTTCCAAGAAAAAGTGTATCAATGTCCCCACATTCCCCCTATGCGTTATATTGTATCTGGAGGTCAAAGAAAAATCTTAAAAGCATGAGCCCGGACGTAAATTCTCTAAGTAAATTTAAGTTTTTATTACATTCATAATTTATTTTAATTTTTAATGAATGTTTGATAATTTTCTCTGCTATGATATTCATTGCGGCTTCATTTTCTTCAAATATTTTTCAACGCCTCACGATTTGACTGTTTGGCTTTGATAAAATATTATTTGCTACTTAATTATGCGCTAAAAGCTGTTTTTGTTTTACATATTTTCCATTTTTTTGTGTTTGACAATTCATATTAGGGATTATTGTAATCAATGTCGTTCTGAAATTCATAACTAGATGGCGCTTCTCGCATGGACTCAAAACATTGTTAAATTCTTCGAATAACTGCAAATTAAGGTTTGAAAATACTGTATGGTCGCGGAAGAACACAGTTGTACAAAATTTGAGAACTCCAGTGTATCAGGAAGAAGCAAAAAAATTTATTGCAAAATTCCATCATTATATGCATGAAACAAGTCAAACCAAAGGAAAGCGTGTAATAGGAATTTATACGAAAAGAGGCATAAAGCGCTGATTCCGGTCAGTACCATATAATATCGTCACTTAACGAGCAAGACCACCTATATGAATTTTTTGAAATTTTAACCCTCCTAGCGTCAGCCCTGAGATATCTGCGTGAACGTATTCCTCTCATAACGGCAGACACGAGACCGTCTCGGGAATGAAAAGTTCCAGATAAGTATCAGACCCGAGATTTTCCTTCTACAAGTTTTTCTCTCCCCCAGGCGTCAAGCGGCGGCATAATGAGAGGGAGAGTCTGTGGTCAGGGGAGGGTCAGTTTGACCAACTTTTCTCAGAATACTCAAAGAAGGGTCTTCTAACAAAGAATTCTGCCCCAAAGAATAGAGGTCGGAAGTCATCTGTCACTGCCGAACGATAACAGGTCTAATAGCCCCCCCCTACGGCGCGAAAATGACCACAAAAGGGGGTTGAAATCCTTTTGTCCAAAACCTCACAACTTGGAGAATAACCTTCTCTTTCAGAGTGACAATTTCGTTAAAGGTAGCAATCTGAAAGCCTAAAGGCCGGAGGGTTAATGAAGAATGAACATGAAACCGCATATTCCAACCAGATGTGAAAATAATTCAGAAATATTCGTTGTTGGTTGAGAAAAATTCAGTTCTTTCTGATTAGCAAGATTTGTCCATTTATGGTATGACTGATTATTCCGTTTTCCATTTACATACTATCGTATAATCTGTAAATTTAGACATCCGAGGAAACTAAATGTCAAGCATCATTTTTTGAAACAATTTAAATTTAAAAAATTTGCTTGATTTCTCTCTATTTCCAAATTTCTGAATAGCAAATGAAAAAAATTCAATCAATAAATATGCTTCAAAACCTCTCAGAAAGCAACTCGGAAATGGATATATCTTATCACGTTTGAAAAATGCGTTTCTATGTAAGAATACCTATTTACAGCTGTTTATTTAAACTCCAATTATTGTAAAATTAAACACTATTCTTCTTTCACAAAATTTGCTTGCTTCCTCTCTATTTCCAAATTTCTGAAATAACAAATAAAAAAATTCAATAAATAAATATGCTTCAAACCCTCTCAGGAAACAACTCGGAAATGGATATATCTTATTATGTTTGAAAGATGCATTTCTATATAAGAATGTCTATTAACAGCTATTTATTTAAACTCCAATTATTGTAAAATTAAACACTATTCTTCTTTGATTGAATCATCACTGAAAAGGAAGAAAATTGTGTTTCGTCACTCAAGACCACCTATGAATGAAAGACATATAGAACATAAGAAATTAAAAAAAGATGTAGGAAATTGATAGAAACTTATAGCAGATGTTAACAAATAGAATATCTTCAAAATATAAAATTTCATGGGAATATTAATTTATCTTTCAGTTCCTGTCATATCTATTTTCTTTCTGCGTAATTCATTGTCAATCTTACGATGAACGATGATTAACACATGTAGAACTGTCACTTTTTTCGTCATTTGAATGTTGATGATCAAACCTGCTTTGGTTTCTTTAATTTCTTGGCTGATATCTTCGCAGAGGAACATGAAATTTCATGCTCAGAACAGATGTTGAAACAATTCAGAAGTTTTTCGTTTGTGGTTTCGAAAAATTTAGTTTTTTTTTCTTCCTGCTTGAAACTTTAGACAGGTGATGTTGCATGACAAGAGATGATTTCTTTCATAGTTTCGTATTCCTTTGCTTTTGTTGAAAAAGGCGCAATTTCATCAATTTTCAGAATTGGATGAATTGATAAAATGCATTCATTATCATGGCTGCTATGATTACAATTTTAAACAATATTTCACACACATGATGACAATTTTTTGAAGTGTCCTTAAAAAATCGAAATCAATTATAAGAAAAGAACAAAATAACCTTTAAACGAATTTTAAAATTAATAATTTTACTTTCTTTGTATAGTTGCTTTTCTGACATGCAAAATTTGAAAGTTTTATGATAAAACTTGAATTAATAAATTTAGTTCATTCGAAAATACGAACTCTTCAAACGATTATATTGATTTCATGAAACTGTTCATTTAGTTAGGAATACAATAGAATTCTTATTATAAGTTATTAGATCAATTTCTTATAGTAACGCAGATAAAACCAAAATCTGATACTTGAAGGTGTTGAATTACTGCGCATGTCTCAAAAATTTATTTCTCCAAACAATTATTATATGTTTGTCATTTATTTCAATATTTTATATTCAGTAACATAGGAATATCAAGGTTAGCAAATATCAGAAGGAATTCCGACTAGCAGGAAATATATATTGATTAAAATTTAATATTGTTTTTAATATACTGTATATTTATAAGGACACAAGATTTGTTTTATTCACCTTTCTATTTCCCTGTTCTATTTTCTATATAAGAATTCATTACAATTTGATATCCTGAAATAATGGAATTTAGTATAGGAATAATTTTAATAAGTCAATATTTACTGAAAGAACATCATTTCACATGAGTCAACTAGCTATCCACTTGAGGTATTTTGACTTGCACCGCTTTTAAGATTACAAATTTACTTCAAGACAAGGACATGACAAAAAATTATGCACGCGGTAGAAATACTTTTTCGAAATAAATAAATGATGTAAAAAGAATAACGGATTAAAATATCTTAAAGTAAAACACAGCAAAAAATCCTTCATTTCGGATGGCTGCCATTTTTTTGCAGCCGTAATCAATAGCTTTAATTGAGGTAA
>BGPR01052867.1:0-10521 GCA_013235015.1 Araneus ventricosus | reverse complement strand
TTACCTCAATTAAAGCTATTGATTACGGCTGCAAAAAAATGGCAGCCATCCGAAATGAAGGATTTTTTGCTGTGTTTTACTTTAAGATATTTTAATCCGTTATTCTTTTTACATCATTTATTTATTTCGAAAAAGTATTTCTACCGCGTGCATAATTTTTTGTCATGTCCTTGTCTTGAAGTAAATTTGTAATCTTAAAAGCGGTGCAAGTCAAAATACCTCAAGTGGATAGCTAGTTGACTCATGTGAAATGATGTTCTTTCAGTAAATATTGACTTATTAAAATTATTCCTATACTAAATTCCATTATTTCAGGATATCAAATTGTAATGAATTCTTATATAGAAAATAGAACAGGGAAATAGAAAGGTGAATAAAACAAATCTTGTGTCCTTATAAATATACAGTATATTAAAAACAATATTAAATTTTAATCAATATATATTTCCTGCTAGTCGGAATTCCTTCTGATATTTGCTAACCTTGATATTCCTATGTTACTGAATATAAAATATTGAAATAAATGACAAACATATAATAATTGTTTGGAGAAATAAATTTTTGAGACATGCGCAGTAATTCAACACCTTCAAGTATCAGATTTTGGTTTTATCTGCGTTACTATAAGAAATTGATCTAATAACTTATAATAAGAATTCTATTGTATTCCTAACTAAATGAACAGTTTCATGAAATCAATATAATCGTTTGAAGAGTTCGTATTTTCGAATGAACTAAATTTATTAATTCAAGTTTTATCATAAAACTTTCAAATTTTGCATGTCAGAAAAGCAACTATACAAAGAAAGTAAAATTATTAATTTTAAAATTCGTTTAAAGGTTATTTTGTTCTTTTCTTATAATTGATTTCGATTTTTTAAGGACACTTCAAAAAATTGTCATCATGTGTGTGAAATATTGTTTAAAATTGTAATCATAGCAGCCATGATAATGAATGCATTTTATCAATTCATCCAATTCTGAAAATTGATGAAATTGCGCCTTTTTCAACAAAAGCAAAGGAATACGAAACTATGAAAGAAATCATCTCTTGTCATGCAACATCACCTGTCTAAAGTTTCAAGCAGGAAGAAAAAAAAACTAAATTTTTCGAAACCACAAACGAAAAACTTCTGAATTGTTTCAACATCTGTTCTGAGCATGAAATTTCATGTTCCTCTGCGAAGATATCAGCCAAGAAATTAAAGAAACCAAAGCAGGTTTGATCATCAACATTCAAATGACGAAAAAAGTGACAGTTCTACATGTGTTAATCATCGTTCATCGTAAGATTGACAATGAATTACGCAGAAAGAAAATAGATATGACAGGAACTGAAAGATAAATTAATATTCCCATGAAATTTTATATTTTGAAGATATTCTATTTGTTAACATCTGCTATAAGTTTCTATCAATTTCCTACATCTTTTTTTAATTTCTTATGTTCTATATGTCTTTCATTCATAGGTGGTCTTGAGTGACGAAACACAATTTTCTTCCTTTTCAGTGATGATTCAATCAAAGAAGAATAGTGTTTAATTTTACAATAATTGGAGTTTAAATAAATAGCTGTTAATAGACATTCTTATATAGAAATGCATCTTTCAAACATAATAAGATATATCCATTTCCGAGTTGTTTCCTGAGAGGGTTTGAAGCATATTTATTTATTGAATTTTTTTATTTGTTATTTCAGAAATTTGGAAATAGAGAGGAAGCAAGCAAATTTTGTGAAAGAAGAATAGTGTTTAATTTTACAATAATTGGAGTTTAAATAAACAGCTGTAAATAGGTATTCTTACATAGAAACGCATTTTTCAAACGTGATAAGATATATCCATTTCCGAGTTGCTTTCTGAGAGGTTTTGAAGCATATTTATTGATTGAATTTTTTTCATTTGCTATTCAGAAATTTGGAAATAGAGAGAAATCAAGCAAATTTTTTAAATTTAAATTGTTTCAAAAAATGATGCTTGACATTTAGTTTCCTCGGATGTCTAAATTTACAGATTATACGATAGTATGTAAATGGAAAACGGAATAATCAGTCATACCATAAATGGACAAATCTTGCTAATCAGAAAGAACTGAATTTTTCTCAACCAACAACGAATATTTCTGAATTATTTTCACATCTGGTTGGAATATGCGGTTTCATGTTCATTCTTCATTAACCCTCCGGCCTTTAGGCTTTCAGATTGCTACCTTTAACGAAATTGTCACTCTGAAAGAGAAGGTTATTCTCCAAGTTGTGAGGTTTTGGACAAAAGGATTTCAACCCCCTTTTGTGGTCATTTTCGCGCCGTAGGGGGGGGCTATTAGACCTGTTATCGTTCGGCAGTGACAGATGACTTCCGACCTCTATTCTTTGGGGCAGAATTCTTTGTTAGAAGACCCTTCTTTGAGTATTCTGAGAAAAGTTGGTCAAACTGACCCTCCCCTGACCACAGACTCTCCCTCTCATTATGCCGCCGCTTGACGCCTGGGGGAGAGAAAAACTTGTAGAAGGAAAATCTCGGGTCTGATACTTATCTGGAACTTTTCATTCCCGAGACGGTCTCGTGTCTGCCGTTATGAGAGGAATACGTTCACGCAGATATCTCAGGGCTGACGCTAGGAGGGTTAAAATTTCAAAAAATTCATATAGGTGGTCTTGCTCGTTAAGTGACGATATTATATGGTACTGACCGGAATCAGCGCTTTATGCCTCTTTTCGTATAAATTCCTATTACACGCTTTCCTTTGGTTTGACTTGTTTCATGCATATAATGATGGAATTTTGCAATAAATTTTTTTGCTTCTTCCTGATACACTGGAGTTCTCAAATTTTGTACAACTGTGTTCTTCCGCGACCATACAGTATTTTCAAACCTTAATTTGCAGTTATTCGAAGAATTTAACAATGTTTTGAGTCCATGCGAGAAGCGCCATCTAGTTATGAATTTCAGAACGACATTGATTACAATAATCCCTAATATGAATTGTCAAACACAAAAAAATGGAAAATATGTAAAACAAAAACAGCTTTTAGCGCATAATTAAGTAGCAAATAATATTTTATCAAAGCCAAACAGTCAAATCGTGAGGCGTTGAAAAATATTTGAAGAAAATGAAGCCGCAATGAATATCATAGCAGAGAAAATTATCAAACATTCATTAAAAATTAAAATAAATTATGAATGTAATAAAAACTTAAATTTACTTAGAGAATTTACGTCCGGGCTCATGCTTTTAAGATTTTTCTTTGACCTCCAGATACAATATAACGCATAGGGGGAATGTGGGGACATTGATACACTTTTTCTTGGAAAGCTGAAAAATAATTTTGCCAACGGTAATAATTAGAACTAATGCACTATATTTATGAATTTGTTAATGTAAAATAGGATTTCAGTCGACTTTTGGTTTTAAATGACATAATAAAATAAATATTACACTTTTTTCCCAAAAATGTATTTGTATCAATCTGCCCCATACTAGGGCTAACAGAAATATCGAAATTAATGGTGATTAATAGGTGTGGAACAAGAACGAAATATGTTTTATCAATAAATTTTGCATTCCAAATCAATGTTTAAAAGTTTAACAAAGTAACAAACTTTTATTTTAATCAAAATTCAACATTTTTAATGGGTCTGGAAAAATGAAAAAAATGCCTCAGAAAATAATTCGTCTTTATAAATAATAAAGGAGAATGCGTATGTGTGGGTTTAAAATACTTTGGAGGGAGAAAATGTGTACCTCAAAGCCATTTTTGAAAATTTTAATTAATTAAATTTAAGAAATATCTTCGCGTTCTTCCTTGATGACTTACGAAAATAATATAGCACAAAAATAATTTTCACACCATCTGAAAATACAAAGAATTATCTTTTCGATGATATTAATTGAGATTTCGATGATATTTATCTCTGATTTTTATAAATTAGTAAACAATTATTTTAAACTTAATTTACAACAATACTTTTCATTTTTGCAATGAAATTCAAACAGTTTTCATTGTTTAAACAAATACTTAATTGCGTGTTTCTCTTAGATAGTTCATTTTTACGTTTTTTCCATTTCGGTGACGGTTTTTGTAGTTGCTGTTGAGGCACATTTATACACACAAGAGGCGCGTATCAATGTACTCCGGAGTCGATTGTATCCATCTGCCTCAAGAGCTGTTTTTACTTAAAACAAGTGGTTACGAAAAACCAACGCTAAACAACCTCAAAACTTAATATAGTTCAGAAAAATAAATATTTTTTCCTACGTTCGGAAACTAGTAACTAGTTAAAGAAATCAACCAACACATGCTTAGAGTAAAAGTCATTAAGACAAGACTAGCGGTTTGATTCTTTTAAAAACTAAGTTTCGACTAAACATGGCTGAAAAATATACCCTGCTCTACGGGTTACAGTGGTATATATGTAAGGGATATGAACATCTTGAGCCATTCCAATCATCTAAATTTATGGACTATATCAATTCTCGCGTATCAACTCCCCTATACATAACCTGCATTATATAGCATTAATAAAAAAAATTGAAAAACTGTTTTTTTTATTTTTCCATTATGTTCAGCCAAAGTAATAGGAAATTTCGATCGTTTTGAATACACTACAAAATATTTAAACCTGCCCTTTAAATTATAAGGAATTCTTGTTAACATTCTTTCATTTGAAGTAAATTCCTTTTAAATTATTGTAATATTCGGTAATTGTTCTAAAAGAGACTGACAAACGGAAACTTTAAACTTTTCCAAGGAGTTCACGTAAAAATTTCAAAGAAGAATTTTTAGTTTTCTTTTGGAACAAGTGTATTTTAACCAAAGACTGCTTATAATTACTCGAAATCTTCCAGAATATTTTTCTCACTGTGCGTTTCTTTCGCATCAATGTAGTTATTTGAAGAATAGCTTACAAAATTATTTCATTGGAAATGAATTAATGCTTTGCATTTAGGGATAATAACAAAATGGCGAAGCCATGTTCGCATGCATTTAAGAAAAAAACCAGTTTCTTAAAAAAGTTTTCAATAGCATTTAGAGTTTCTGCAATATGATTTCTTAACAACCGGAAACTCTAAAAATCAGAAAAGAAGTTTAACGATGAAAAGACTTAAAATTCTACGAAACTGCCTTCGATCATTTTGAAAAACACTTTAGTCTTAGTTCGTTCTGGAAGAAAATTCTTTTCTTTGTTAGTTATCATTTCTCGGTTATTTTTTATTTATAATTTCTTATTCTACATAACTATGCATCTTTAAAACTTGTCTTTATTTATAATCATTTCAAAGACATTCGTTCAAATTGTAACTGTGAAAAAATATATAATTCACCGAATTCAACATTGTGTTTTTTGTATATAATATTAAGTTCTTTATATTTTACGTTTAACAAGGTTCTAAGCAAAAATGTAAATTGAAAAAGAAAGTCAAATTATGTATACTACATAAAAATTCGAATAAAAACAGCTTTTAAAAACACAATTTTATTAATGTATTAAAAAAGGAAACTTTTTTAAAAATAATTTTCTACTCCTCTTTCTTTAATTTATAATTCATTATTAAAAATGTTAAGGAATCTTGCAATAAATTTTTCTCCAATTTATTACCAGGTGGCGACACTCTTATGAAATGAGAAATTAATTAAATGAATCTATTAAATGATGATGTCTGATTAATGACGAGTTGAATATTACGAATATGCTCTGAAAGCAATAACATTGTAAAATTGTGTATTGTGATCGAGAATGCATAAGTGCATAAAATTTTAAAACTCTTCAACATCAGGAAGTAATGAAAAAACCGATTATAAAATTCCATCTTTACAAACATGAAGCAAGTCAAATCAAATAATAGTATGTAAAATACACTGAGGATATCGTTTATTTAATAGAAAATTATTTGTCACCTGATCATACGATATGATCTAATTATATAATAATTTGTGAATGATCCGAGCAAAATCGAATTTGTTTCTTCATTTTGTGCTGGAAATGTAGGAATCACATCCGATACCTATAAAACCTATGCTTAAAGCCAACTGCATATGAAAGTACTGCTGAACATTTGGGCATCATCATCGGTGAATCAAGTCAGAGTATTTACACGAGTTTAACTCTTTCATCCCGAGACAACTTTTAAAAACGGAACTTTTTGGGAGGAATTGACATGAATTGGGCTCTCCCAACCTGGGTGGTCATTCACCACACCACCTTCTATAACCTTCCTTTAAGCCACATAGAAATGGGTTGTGGTTGGCAAAGATAATTGGTCCCCCTACCGCGCTTATCTCCTAAGCGATCTCAGAACCTCACCTCTCCTTAGAAGAAGCCAACCGCCTCAGTCCGGCCTTCGTCGCTTTTAAGGGCAAATTTTTAGACCGCCTCCCTCGGCGTAAAAGGGTTAAGGAAGAACAGAAAAGCTAAAAAATAAGTTAAGTTTTTCGTTTTAAATGTAGATTAAAAATAAGGAGTGAAGCAGATTGTTGATAATTGGTATTCGATATTATATAAATATCTATTGACATCACATACATGATTATTTAATTGCGCGCAACGATACATCGCTAATTTTTCCTGTGCTGTCAGCTTGGATTGAGGGCTAAAAGTGATCAACCTAGTGTACGGACACACGGGTCGGCTACGGCGGATTCGGCTGAGAGTTAGAAACGTGTCAGTGGTGTTCACACGGTTCGTTTAACAAATCGTCGCTGCATGTTGTGGCTGCATATTCGGCTTTCGTGGCCACATTCTGCGTTAATCTTTCTGAAGGAGTGATACACGTGGCTCAGAAATGGTGATTTATTTGAATGAATGATTTATTTGAAGAGCACCCATCGAAGGAAGAATTCATTCCTTATGATGAATAAAAATTTCGCAACTTATTATGCATGGAACTGTTTCAGAAAATTCTCAATTGAATTCAGGATAACATGCATTAGTATATGATTTTTTGTTTTCCGGTGTTTCATATAATATTCTCACAAATTAAAGAATATCCTATGAATATTCTGCTTATCCTGATAAATTGTAGGCATGTAATTGAATTTAAAATAATTTTATTTTAATAAAAAAATTTCATTTCGCGTTATTTTTGAACAGTATAATAATTCATAATGGTTATTGCGTGTGTTATTTTGTAGGGGAAAAAATCGCTTTAAAAAGTAAGCAATTTCAGATTTTATGATGAGAAAACTTATTTTTCAAAATATTTTTATTTCTGATTCTCAAATCACATTTTTCAAGTAAATTCGAAAAATAATAAAATCTTAACATGAATAACTGACTACGTTATACTTGAACGTTATATGCGAAATATTATTCAAGTGACCTAAAACTTTAATAACTTTCATCTGGTTAGTTAAAAAAATATATTATCTGCCTTTTTTGCAAAGTATAAATAAAAATATATTCTGAAATTTGTTAAAATTAAGGGAAAAACTACACAACTTTGAAATTTACATCATTGAAATGATTAGGATGGAGTCGCCGAATTTGGACCATCTGGACATTGTTTACTGCACTGTGATGGGGAAATAATTTTAACAAAAAACAAGTAATTTAATTTTTTTGCAGCTTATTTATTTATTTTCAGAACGGCGTAATTAACTTTTTATGAAATGGACTTAAAATTAGGAAAAAGCAAATTAAAGTTCTGCAACTTCCTTAATGTCAAATAATTAAATCTGAAAGAAAATGAACTTGATGCGTTTAATGAATCAACCCCCCGGTTTAATTAATGTATCAGTCAAAATATGAATATAAAGCGAGTTCCGATGATAAAACCATTTCCTTGGGAAGAAAAACGTCCCCTCATATTATCGCAGATACAATTTTAGCAAAAGCTTTTCTTCACGATACGCCCCTTAAAGATATTTATAAGAAAATAAAATATGAATATGCCTTCATAATAAAACAGTTTAATTAAGCATTTATTATCAAATAAGATGTATTATAATTATCCTCCTAAATAAAATATTACATTAAAATTACAATTCAATAATATTTTCAAAAGTTATATCGAAAAGGTGAAAAAAATTAACTTCATATTACATTTTCATCCTACACAAATACAGACACATTCGCTTTAATTATTTGTAATCATTCATAATATCGGCATAACGAAATATAATTATATATTAACTTTATAATTTTAATAATATTTAATTTTAATATATTTAACTTTAAAAAACAGAATCGGTGCTTGGAGCTGTCATACGGGTATGGCGAAAATGCTTTCGTAGAAAAACACGTGTGAACACTGTCACTCGTTACGATGGGACCATGCGACGATTTGACAACGAAACCGGAGTTGTTTCATTGGGGGAAGGATGATACGCGCGCGGAGAAAACCGGTTACACAACTTTGCCGTTCCAATCTGAATAGCGGCATTAAAGAACACGGGATCACATGTCGCATCACGCATGCAGCTTTCGGCGTAAACGCTCCGTGTGTTCGTGCCCTTAGTAGGTGCCGTCAGGGAAAACGTTGGAAAATCGCAAAAAGACTCTGTTCACACTTGCCACCTCTTTACACTCTCTTTTGATCTTTTTAGAGAGCCAATAGACACTTTTCAAGTTTACACATTATAAAGCACTGATCATTGGATACTTAACTTGTGTTTGAATTTTTTGGCACCACTGTTAATCTCAAATTGTTCTTTAATTTAAGTCGATCACAAATTTAATAGAATCTTCCTATGCTTCTGGAGAATTGTTCCAAACTGATTTCATGAAATACAGAGTTGTCTTAAATTATTGGTCACATTTCAAAATTTAAAGAAGAAAAACTAATAATGTTACAACTACTGTTTTTTTTAAAATGAGAGCGCATTTTAAATTTTTTTTCAGATAGTTAATGCGCTGTTATGGTAGTCTAGGTGGTTGTAAATTATTGGACATCTCCTATTTTTGAGAGTCATTATCTGCAAAACTGTTAAAACTAGAAGAAAAATGAAAACACATGTATTTGTAGGGATTTTTACGCTTTTCAATTTGTTCAATCAATTGCAATTCGAAAACTGCTTATATTTCGAGATATTCAAAAAAAACTAAAAAAGGAAACCAGAGAACACGCATCGGCTTCTGCTGATCGGTAGCCATTGCGTATGGAAATATCTCGCAGTAGCAAATTTAGAACGCCGTAATGGTACGCCACCTATCTGAAAAAACGTTTTTAATTTGTTCTCTCTTTTAAAACTTTATTAAACTAACTACAGTCACCGGACAAAAAATTAGTCACCCCTAGAGAACTCATGAAAAGCATCATTTAATACCGTGCAATCCGCCTCTGGACTTGATTCGGTTAGGAAGCGAGTCCACAAGGTTATGAAGGTACGTCACATACACTTTAAGCCACTCGCTGAGGATTTGATCTCGCAAATCCACCAAATTGCGGTGATGCTGATTTCGGCGTTTTACCTCTCTGTTCCAACATGTCCCACAGATTTTCTATGGTTTTAGGTCAGGTGATATTACAGGCCAATCGAGATGCAATAGGGTGTGTGAGTGTTCATCAAACCAGTCACATATTCTTCCAGCCTGATGAACCGTGCTGCTGTCATCTTGAAAAATAAGGGTAACAAGATGACAAATGTTGACTGAAAGGCAACACCTGATCATCCAGAATGTTAAAATAAACATGCTGGTTCATGTTCGTGGTCACTGCAGTGAGCGGGACCAAGTCATAATGCGATTCATCTGCGCTTGCGCACTAGGGTGACTGATTTTTTGTCCGGTGACTGTACTAACTTAGTGGTATAATAAATAACTTTGGTATTGAAATTAATTTAAGAAAGGAAATTGATTTAGCTTATTGGGTGACGTTATTCTTTGTTAATTAATTTAATTAATTAATAATCAATTGCATAAGCAAGACACTTCGTTAAGGTTTGAGATAAGAAACTGGAACATCCATGATTTTGTTTCAACGAAAAATGTTTCGAGAATTTACGTCAACCTTAAAAATTGATGAATTTATTGGAGAGTATATTCCCACTGCCTTAGAAAGGGTTAAAAAAACGCAGTTGTAACATTTTCAGTTTTTTTATTAAATCTATCGATACGGAACCGCCCTGAACGTCCCTTCAAGCAAAATACGATAGCCGTCCGAATGTCACTCTGAAATTTCCACCCCCTTTTTTTAAGTGTGATTGATTTCACACCCGCGGCGCGTGCTTTCTTCGTTAGAGTGGCTCGCCCAGATGTGTTTGGGGAAGAGGGGAGTTTTCTTACAATTCGGACAATGCCAGCTGTCATTGTGGTTTTTGAGGGAGGCAGTGAATTTCCCTTATCTTTCATAGAGGAGCTCGGACGTTCCCGTGTTTTTAGATCGATTTTTCCAATGGCCTTAGGAATCAGAGGGTTAATATTTGAAATGGGTCCAATAATTTATGACGACCCTGTGTATTAAGTGAGAAATCATTTTCCAATGAATGCGTTTCTTAAAAACTAACTCTTTTATGTTGATACTAATTAAAATATTATAAAAAACGTTAAAACTAAGGTCAAGTATCCCCAATTTCCCTCACAAT
>BGPR01052866.1:0-10522 GCA_013235015.1 Araneus ventricosus | reverse complement strand
TCGATACTTCGTTCGAGTTGTATTGCTCTAAAAGCTTATTTTATAACTCTTCCTATATTTTGCCTTCAAATATTACTTCCCTGGCCCCGGTGGTGGGTGTCTTCAAGACGCGAAAATTACCGACCTCTCAGCCTGGTTCACCTGCCAATAATATTGCGCTTGATCGGCTGGATGACGAAACGTTTACTACAAAGGAAAGAAAAAAAGAGGAGGAAGGTGGATGAAAGGGGAAAATGCAGGCGATTATGGCGCGGTGCTAACGGTTCAGCTGGTGCATTATCCACTGGATGATCATTTTCCATTCGGATATTCCACGGTCTTCGATGGAGGTTACTCGCGGATCAGTCTTTAAGCGGTCGTAATATTTTCTAGAGACATTTTTCAATTATTTTTTCCCTAGAAAAACCCCTCATTTCAACCTCACCCAAGGATAAAACACGTCTAGCGTGGAAGGAAATGCCATTGATAAAAATGATTTTTTAAAAGAAAAAGTACTGTTATGAAGACAAGTTTGTAAGTAATTAGACCTTTAAAAGACTACCATAGAAGCTTCCCATGCACCGATCAGTAATCAAGATATATTCAAGGGCTCATTTTCGTAAAATGGGAAGTTCTCGTTCATTAAACTAATGGAAAATTGACCCCAGACTTCGAAGCAAGATAATTTGTTATTGGGAGAATTTATCCTAGTGATTTTATGGCAATTTGACGTGAAAAATATGTTTCTTAGGATTACTTCAGAAACTGTGGCAGTTACCCAGGGGATCTGGATGATAATCAGTGTTCTTTATGGGATCAAAGGGCTTGCTCAGAATATACAAAGATTTATATACATAATCACTAGAGAAGATAAAAGTGATGCATCGCTTACAGTTGTGCTTAAGGATGTAAAATATCGTTATTAGGCCTTTATATTTGTTTATTTCTAACACAGAATTTATAAAATGTAAAAGTTATTCTTGTTTAGATTAATATCTTAGGGATGATGAATTGAAAATTCGGAAAAAATATTTATTATCCCTATAGTATATAATGATCCTGAATGCCAACAATATATTTTGTTATGAATCTATAATTCCCTTTTCCCCACCGTGTTAGTCTTATGGTAGGAAAGATATTTACAAAGATTCTTACCAGGATGCCAAGCCAAAGACCCAAGACATGAGCGACCATTTGAACCATCTAGAACAAAAATTAATGTTCTAGAAAATGCAAGAATTATAACCTTATGTCTCTTAGAAATCAAGATCTCGAGATTCTTCTAGAAATTTCCATGTGACGTTACACCCTGTTGGAAAGCTTACCAGGAGGTGCTCATACGAGTCTTTGGAATTTTGTTCGCAATGCGAGTTGGTCTGCTGTTAGACTTTGAGCGCTGTTTCTGTTATTATTAGTGATTTGGTTTTCTGGAATATTCGTGGAATAAAGCGACATTTTCCATTATCCATCTTGCTGGATTTCATTCGCCGTACATTCACCGGACGATTTTCGTAACGATATTGTCTCTCAATTTAAGATTATTGAATTGCTTACGTTTTGTAGCCTTGTATTCGTTTATGTACAGTAATTACTGTGCAAGTTAATAGTTCGTACCAGTAGATAGGTAAAATTTGAAAATGCAATTTTATCGTAAACTGCCTACGTCACAAATAAATCTTGTTTATATAGCTTATTAGGGATGCATTTAGGTCACGTTTAATTAACATAATTTAAATATATATCGCTGTGAATCATCATCACTTATGAAAACAATTTTTTATTTCTTATTTAATTAATGGAAAATCAGTTTCTGAAGCAAAAACTATATTAAATAAAGGAAACCAACAAAATTCATTATGATTACATCACGCACCACACTTATATTTAGTGAGAAGCAATTTGCTTAATTTTTGTATATGTTCTTATCAGATGCATCCATCAACAATCATTAATTTTCCCATCCATAAGGTTTCACGCTATTTGATGTCTATAAACTGCATTTTTAGCGAGATAAAATTCCGATTTTTAGACATAAATTGAGATAATGACTGATATAATTTATAAAATAATTTTACTACTTTCAATAAGTTCCAGAACTTGTTAATACTTTTCAATGTAAGTGAATTGTTTAATTTTATTTTGAGAAAACGAATAGTATCATTGACCAACGAGTTAGAACCGATTTCTTCCAGTTCAAATACATACAGCGCAAGCACGTAAGTTGGTCTTGCATTCAAAATTTCCTAAAGGGGGACTTCTGACAATTTTAAAATTTTACAGGAGGAGAAAAAAAGAATGGGCTGTAAAAAAAACATCGAAATTAGGGCCCAAGATACCTCTAATGTCTTTCAAAGTAGAAAGTGAATCTATTGACGACAACCAAAAGAATATTACAATTTTTAATTTTAAATTTTGCAGAAGTCCCCTTTTAACATCAAACAGTATAAAAGTTTCAGAATTTTAGGGAATAAATTATTATAAATCCAGGAATATCAATGAAACTTAACTAAAATTCATAATTTATTTATTTGTGAATAAATTTAAATTAAAATACTCAAAATAAAATAGAATTTTAAAGTGATTCGTTTTTAAGTAAAAGTAAGATTTAAAACAGAAAAAATCAGGGAAAAATAATTAGAAGCCAAGAAACTTAAATAAAATTAAGTAAACTCAAATAAAATTAAACTTTAAACATTCCAAATAAATTTTAAAGAGTTATTCGTTTTGAAGCAAAATTCAGATTTAAAGCAAACAATTCAGGGAAAATGATTAGAAAGCCTGGAATATCAGTGAAACTCAAATAAAATAAAAAGTGTATGTATTTGGAAAGAAATCTAAATTTGAATTGCTACTGGTTTTTAAGTGAAATTCAGATTTTAAAAAATTCAGGAAAAAAATTCCAAAGCAAGAAATATCAACTGAATTCGAAAAAAATTAAAAATTTGTTTATTTGTAAATAAATTTAAATTTAAATAAAACAAAATAAAATGCAAAATTCATTCGTTTTTAAGTAAAATTCAGATATAAGAACAAACGTTTATAGTATGAATAGTAATGTACATGAATTTTAGTCCTCTTGAGGGTCAATTGAAGATCTTCTGCTCAGAAGTCTCCTTCTAACATCTTAAGGAAATTTTGATGCTTTATTACGACATAACTGTGAATGGCAGAATTTCAGTTTTTACACCAAACGATGCAATTACCTTCATCAATTCCAAAACGCAAAAAAATTAATTTCGGTCGAGTCTGTAAAAGTCCTCTTTTAATATCAAACGGTTCAATATGTCGAGTTTTATTCGATTGGAAAGGGGTTTGCACTCAAGGAATTACGTTACTTACGTATTAACGCCACCGAGGCTACAGATTGGCGGTAATGCGCCAATAAAGAGCAATCGTGTTTACAAAAACCGCCAAATCTGTAACTGCGGTGGCGTTGGCGGCACTTAAAAACCGCCAAATTGGCGTTAATACGTAAGTACAAAAACCGCCAAATTGGCGCCATTTAAAAACCGCCAAATTGGCGTTAATACGTAAGTACAAAAACCGCCAAATTGGCGCCATTTAAAAACCGCCGAATTGGCGTTAATACGTTAGCACAAAAACTGCCAAATTGGCGTTAATACGTAAGTACAAAAACCGCCAAATTTGGCGGCACTTAAAAACCGCCAAATCTGTAGATTCGGTGGCGTTAATACGTAAGTACCGGAATTACTTCATTATGTGGATAGTGTCCCAAAAGAAGGATATTTTAAAATCCTTAAACGTCTGCATGATTGGATAAGACGTAAGCGACCAGATATTTGGATGTCCATGTCGTGTGTGCGACTTCACGACAATGTGCCGATCTCGTCCCATCTGAATAATGAACTTGCCCTCATCCCTTGTGTAAAGAATTTGCTTAACGGACAACGATATTCAAATTCCGAAAAAATGCAGCCAGCAGCGACGATGGCACAGGAGGATGTAGGAAAATATGCCTTGCAATCGACTTGCAATTACTTGAAATTACTTTGTGATAACGATAACGAATAATCGACTTGCAATTACTTTGCAATTTACATCTTTGTAATAACGGTGATAAAAATCCATTGTCGCACAGGGCAGTTGTTTAGAAGGAAACACCAAATAAGCACGTTCTGTCTGTGTTAATTCTTCTATAATATAAAATTTCTAGAACTTTTTGAACATTCTAGTATTTCATATATTACTGTTAAAAAATACTATATATTTGCGAACATTCCTAAGTATGGAGGTATAGTGAATTTCATATAAATTCAATACTTAAATATTCTATTTTATGAATAGAAAAACATATAAAATAGGAAAAATTTATATTCTCGAATCGCAAGAAATGAATAAAACATTTTTAATATTTCTGTTTTCTCCAAAATATAAACCGTGCACGCAAATGTATACATTTCTAAGATGTAACAAAGTTTGGAAAGTATGGAAAAATAAATCACTCATTAAATCAGAAATCCAGATCACATATAAATAATTAATAAGCATCTCCAAATGAAATATATTTATTTAAACAAATAAAACTAATTTTAAAACTGTAAATAACATTCAAGAATTTCATGGACGACTTCATCTAAAGTATTGTAACATTTTTTCAATCTGAAATTGAAAATCTCTTTTTCGATCAAGACGTTAGAAAGTTGAATGCATTTCGAAGTAATCTATAAAAATATTTGATATTGTCAACGTTCCATCTAAAATCCTATATTCTACTCTTTAAGACTCTTTTTTATTTATCTTCTTCGACGGCGCAGTTCCGTGTTTACCATGGCGAATGTCGTGGGGATATCAGCGTAAAGGACTCCATCTATAAAGAAATATTCCCTTTTCTAGATCAAGATAGGAATATTTTATATAGAAAATAAAAAGAAGTATTAAGAAAGTGATGCCATACATTTTTTAAATACATGTTTTGATCATTTATTTGAATAAGCAGGTATGGTATCTTATAATAAAGAAATGCTTCGGTTTGACTATTAAAGTTGTACTTTTTACAAAGTTTATTTACAATTCTTATCATTTGATGTGAAAACAAAGCTATGCAACAAACTAATAATATTCAATATATTTCATGAATATGATAACTGGCGGAAAGCATTACGAAACAGCAGGAGTATTCTTCCTGGACTGGTATTTTTATAAAATAGGGCTCGTTTTGTGCATATATTACGGAGAATCGAGTGCTCATATTGGTCTCTTTTCTTTTGATAGATTAAGTGAGATATTGTATTCTCTTAATTCAGAACTGTATTCTCAATTTAGGATTCAAGTCCACATATCGAATTTCTTTCTTCTGAGTGTCAGAACAAAGGATTATCTGACATAATTTGAGAATACAGTTCTCGCGTACTTCGTTACTTTAGTTCTGAGTCATGACATATATAAAAGTGCATCCTACAATAGATGCAAAAAAAATATATTTATGCTAGATTTGTGCCCGTCTAAGACGGGCTTTTCGCTTGCCATCTATATCTCAGATCTGATTGTCATAAATTTACTAACGAAAGTTGTTGAAGTAAATCTTATGCTTATTGCAAGGGTGCTTAAGAACTAAAAAAAGCATGAAAAACATAATTGATGAATCAATTGACACTACTTTCGTTTTGTCGATTAAAAATAATGCAAAATCCACTAACAGAGAAACAAAATAAAAAAATTATGAATTAATGAAGGCAAATCTTTAAGTAAAAGGAGCCTTTCAGTGTAAGAACAGTTAAGGGAAAAATATTAAATATAAAATATATAAATATTCATTTCCAAAAATAAGTACGAAAAAGTGAGAAAGCTTTTAACAAAAACTGAACTATTCTAAATAGTTCTGTGTGCATGAATTAAATAAAAGAAAGAAAACGAAGGACATATCATAATTCAATCCGATGAATCAACATAAAATAAAAAAAGAAAGGAAGCTAAAATAAAGAAACAAAAAATGCTAAAAGATTATATTAGAAAAATCAGTTTATTTTGGTATTGCTATTAAATCACACAATCAAAACAGTATTATCCCTGTGTGTATGCTATTTTGCAGACCAACTGCTTGGTTTCAATCTCTGGCATGTAGCCACCCTATTAGCACAAGATATTGTACGAAATCTCCAAGACATTGGCCCATATTCTGAATGCCATACAATGTCGTGAAGATGTCGTAACAATATTGTAAAGCATCTTGTGATATTAAGGCATGCCAGAAGCCACTTGACCGTTACCGCAATTTCTGGTTATATATATATAGTATTTATATCTTTTCTTGTAATTATATAATCTTGTTTTTTAATTTTTTTGTTTCCGAAAACTTTTTTGTTTTATATATATACTAACTGATATGCCGGCGTTGCTCGGGTAAAAGATATTTTAAAGTCCAAGTACTTATATCACTTTCAATTTACTAAAAGTGTTTTTCGCGAAGCTTCTTTCGTTGATTTTCACTAATCAACTGACACTTTGGACCAGCAGTGAAACACTCTTCTTCTTTTTCTCTCCTTAGTTTGAACCACCTGGCAAGAATCTCGTAGTCCTCCGTACTCCATTTTCCCCTCCCCATCATTACTACGGCAACAGCAGAAACTCTTTCATATCTTTTATTTTTTGCCATTATACGGAATACAATTCTCTTCTCTTTAGTGTTTTTGTCACTGACCGGAAATAAACATCATAGTGATCTTTCTTTTTCTCCTCAGGCCCTCACCCTTCGGTAGGAAGTGGGCTCAACAATCTTGAAGGATTTTAAACACTCATTATTATCATTAAAAATTTGTAAAATTAAATTTACCATCGCGGAAAGAGAGTAATTAACATTATTGTGTTGTAATGCAAACATATTTGAAAGAGTTATATGCTATGAAATAAAAGCTAAATAAAATTTCTGCCTTTCTGTTGACATTCAAAGAAAACAATGTTTTTATCATAACTTTCACAATGTCAAAAATAATGGAATGAAGGATTTGATAAAACGATCAATGGTTTGAATGTAATTAAAATAACAGAAAGCATTGTTACAAATTGTGTATAAAATAAATTTAAAATGTTTATTAAATTAAGAAAAAGAACGCATAACATTTAATTTGAAATCATTAAAAAGATGATTTTCTGCTCTTTAAGATGGTATGTAAATAATCTACGTGCAATATATTTTTCAGAAATTATTGGTGAAAAACTGAGATAAAATACCGAAAATTGGCTTACTTTCCGTTATTTAATTAAATATCTTTGAAAGTTTGGAAGTTTTTGAAAGTTTGAAAGAGTAAAATTATTCTAAGAACGGACCCCAAAATGGCATGTGCAAATTTCATGTCAAGACTATTCGCCGTTTAGGAGGAATTCTCGCGACAGACAGACCGTTAACACATTTCCTCCCCCTCCCTTTTTCCTCTTCCTACGATAGGAACCAGACTAAGTAACCTTGGAGGCTTAGTACATACTCATTATGATCAGCTACAAATCTTGAAAATTAAAAAAAAACATCGAGAGAGTAATTCACTAACGTCATTGTATCGCTGTGTAACCGTATTTAAAGATGTAAATGCTACGACAACAGGAAACCGGAAGTGAAAAGTCTACTTTGTTGTTTATGCTCAAAGAAAGCAATATTTTCTTATATTAACTTTAACACTGGAAAAAGACCGCGCGCGAAACAGTAATTTGGCTTGAATTTATTTCTATAAAAATAAAAATTATTGTTAGAAATTGTGTTAAAAATATATTTTTAAACCACAATAACAATCAGAGAAAACGCTTCATCGCAATGGAATTAATATTATTAAAAAGTGAATATTTTCTGTTCTTTAAAATGGCATAAAAATAATTTTTGTCTAATAAATATTTCAGAAGTTATTGGCATTAAACGTCAAATCATTAGGTTTAAAAGCGTCATATTTTCGTTATTTAATTAAATATCTTAAGAACTAATTAACTCTGAAAGTTGAAAAAGGCACCGTTGATCTAGAAATATGCTCTAGAATGTCGGGTGTAAATTTCATGTCGCTACCGTTCACAGTTTAAGAGGAGTTTTGTGACTGACAGACAGACAGATACATGTAATTTATGCTTTATATTACAGATATATATATACAGGATTCCCAATTATATCCGTTACACCCCCTGAACTTCTAAACGGTGACAGCTTGGGCCATAAAGTTGGTGTCCAGATATAATAAAAAGGCTATCCGCTACTCGATGAGACAATTTACAGCGCCATCTATTTGCAAATTTTGGAATTAGCGATCCTATCTCGTAAACGATGAAAGATACGAGAAAAAAAGTCATTGAGAAAGTTGTAGAGGACTCTCGATTTAGTACGAAAAGATACTTGCGCATATTAATACTCAAAACGGAATTTTAAAAATGAGCATTTGTTTGATTGTGATTTACCACACTACGGCGTCGTGAAACGCGAGCGAAGCGAGTGCAAATGTGTATAGTGGCTAACTGAAAGCATTTTGAGCAATATAAATAAATGATCCAGAAGGCAGGGACGTGTTTCAGTTTCTTTCTTCCACTCTTTATGACATGACAATTTTCGTAATCGTGACCAAACAAATGTTCATTTTTTGTATTCTATTTTGAGGATTAATGTGTACATGGTATCTTTTCGAACTAAATCGAGAGAGCTCAACAACTTTCTAATTGACTTTTTTCTCGTATATTTCACCGTTTACGAGATAGGACCGCTAATTCCAAAATTTGCGGATAGATGGTGTTGTAAGTTTTCTCATCGAGTACCGCATAGTCTTTTTACTATACCTAGACATCAACTTTATGGCCTATGCTGTCACCGTTTAGAAGTTATGGGGGGAGGGTGTAACGGATATAAAAGGGAACAAATTTCCAATAATTTTTGTTTAATGTATGGATATATTGATGAACTGATTGTGTTTAATAAAGAATTAGACGTAATGCCGTTAATCAATTTCTACCCTGATTACTTGAAACTAATAAAAACTAATAGAAACAAATTTTATGCAGAATTTCATGATATAGAGATTAATAATATTTGTAAAATAATTAGTACTAATATATTTGATAAAAGAAATGGTTTTGATTTCAAAATAAATAAATTTCCTTTTTGGGATAGTAATCTTAGCAGATTAATCTTTAAAAATTTGATTCTGAATTTTATACATAGAAACAACTTGTTAGTCTCAGATAATAAAAATAAACTCAATAACATTAAACAATTTATTAATAATGCATTGATGTATGGATTTCCAAAAAAAGTTTATATACTTATATAGATAAGAAATATTTAAGTTACATGGAATAGTTGTTTTATGTTTTATATTTATTCTTTCGTATTATTTGAATTAATTCTAAGCTTTGTTTTTCTTCTATTTTTTATATATCTTCCTAAATATAGATGATACCACTGTTTTAATTGAATTTTATAGGTTACCTTTATTTTTTAAAAAAGTTAAACTTTTAGAAATAAATTTTGCCTACCATAATTATTTTTAAAAAATTTTAATGCACTTCTCAGTTGTTTAATTATAGTATTGATATTAATTCAGAATTTAAAAAAAATTCAGTTTTCTACAGTAATGTATTCACTGCTACTGCAGTGAAATTATTGGTATAATATAAATATATTTGGTAAAAAAAGTGTTTTTATAGTTTTTTAGATATTTTATTGTTAATTTTTTTCCTTAAAATTTGTAATCTTGGTTAATGTGCAATAAGTAGAATTATTAGTTGTTATTTAAGTTTATTGGTTTCTCATTCTTTTCTCTTTCTTTCTTCTTACTTAGGGTTGATTACACTTTCTGTTTTTTCAACAATTAAGCTTCATGGATGGTTAGCACTGTAAAATCTTATTTAACATGCAGAGCTAGTCCAAATTCTAGTTCGCCACTTTATTTGTTGGAATTCCAAAATTTGGAATGCCTTTTTCAAGTATTATCAGATATAATTAGAAGTACAATTTTTATTTTAAGTCACAATGAGATTATTTACATAAGTTTAATTATTAGTTTTCCTCTATTACTTGGTTTAAATTAATTATGTAATGGATAAAATTAGGGTTTTTGCAAAACTTTCAAAGTTGTTTATTTGTTTTAGAACTTAAGGTTCTGACTTTTTATCTACTAAAGATGGTATCCATACATATAAACTTTATGTTCAATATTTCAATATGAAATCCACCGACTGCCTTTAAGGGTAAAAGTTACTAAACATAATGATAATTCGAAGTTCGTTTGTAGAAAAAATAGAAATTCAATTTATATAGCGATATCCGAATTTTAATCGTAAAAGTGTGAATGCCAGAAAAAAATTTTCGTTAGAAAATATCATATTCGAATATACCTTTCCCCTGCTATGTTTAAATGTCAAAATATTTGGAAAAAATCCAGAGAAATAGAAGAAATAATTTATATTTGTAATAATTAAGTTCATATAAGTTTTCAGAACAAAACAAGTACTGAATCTCAATAATTATGAATTAATGTTCAGTTTTTCGTCACAAAATCTACGGAGAATTTTTACGTCATTCAGAGAGACTTATAAAGAAAGAAAAATCTCGAAATTCCAT
>BGPR01052865.1:0-10522 GCA_013235015.1 Araneus ventricosus | reverse complement strand
ATACCCCTTGTACATAGTGTACATACTGTACGTAGGCTGTGAATCTAGTTACAATGAAGCGTTTTAAGAATTGAATCGAGCGTCTGTTCGTTACAGCACTTAGAATAAATTTTAGAATGCAAGCGCCGCCTTCCCACAAACGAAAACAACAAACGATCTGCAAGACGAAATAACTCCGCAGATGTTCGATGCGACGCAGGTGTTAACACAGGTAAGTAAAGGAGTGAACAATTATTATGTCAAGAAAGAAGAATAAAATCAACTTCGATGATTTGCAGTTAAAAGAAACTCTAATGAGAAGAATTCTTCTCTGCTCTCGAGCCCTGACAGGTCATCTGTAAAGAAGCCGTTTGCCGCATTGTTGAAGTGCTCACCTGTTAATAAGCATGGCCGAGGTCTGACAGACTCGCTGAATAGAATTAAGTTACTTGAAAAGGGTTAAAGCTTTTAAAATGTTTTCAATGTCATGGCGTCGTATTTGCTGATCGAGTGCGATAAGAATAATTATGAGGTTGTTTTGCATGCGGCAGTTGTAAAGGTGCATTTCCATGGCGGTAAGATATTGCCATTTTTTTAAAAAAGTTAATCAACATTTTCAATAGATTGTAAATAGTTTGTCAAATAATTTGAATACATGATTTATTTCTAAAATCTAAAGTACTAAAAGTTATATTGATGAATTTTATTTTCACTAAGTTTAAAGTTCAGAAAAAGGATTCCGAAGATGTATGGGTTATACGAACACTGATATCGCAACCAATGTCGTTGTTATTGGCTATTATCACTTGGACCAGCGTATCTAACCTAGTCCACAAGCCAAAGTTTTAGGATAAAGGGGAAGTGCGACATTTTCTGTTTTCCGCATTGTTGAAGTGCTCACATGTTAATAAGCATGGCCGAGGTCTGACAGACTCGTTGAATAGAAGTAAGTTACTTGAAAAGGGTTAAAGCTTTTAAAATGTTTTCAATGCCATTGCGTCGTATTTGCTAAACGAGTACGATAAGAATTATTATGAGGTTCTTTTGCATGCGGCAGTGGTAAAGGTGAATTTCCATAGCGGTAAGAGATTGTCATTTGTTTTTTTAATTAATTAACATTTTCAATAGATTGTAAATAGTTTGTCAAATAATTTGAATACATGATTTATTTTTAAAATCTAAAGTACTAAAAGTTATACTGCTGAATTTTATTTTCACTAAGTTTAAAGTTCAGAAAATGCATCTAGAAGCTGTTATGGGTTACAAGAACACTGATATCGCAACCAATGTCGTTGTTATTGACTATTATCACTTGGACCAGCGTAACTAGCCTAGTCCACAAGCCAAAGATTTAGGTTAAAGGGGAGGTGTAGCATTTTCTGTTTGTCAAAACTTCCTTGGAGCACTTAGTTGACCTACCTAGGCACCTGATGTAGAAGTCTGGTTTAGCTCCGATATATGGGAAAGATGCCTTCCTGGTGGACTTTCAGAGGAAACTGGCCCATGAATTTTAGGCTTCGTTTAGAGCAGTTGTAGACAAGCGGGTTCCAAAAACAGAAAAAAAAATTATATGGTTTATTATAAAACTTAATTAATGACCTAAAAAATATTATTTAAAATACTCTTTATTATTGTGGTGAATAAAACTGACTGCACTTCTAAATCTATAGTTTGTTATAGATAAAGCATTTCTAATAGCTATAAAATTTCTGTACTTTTATTTAAAAATATGCGATTGGACGAATAGAACTCTAGGGTGTGAGATAGTTTGCCGCTCATCACTGACTTTGAGATAAGACGAATAGAACTCTAGGGTGGGAGATAGTTTGCTGCTCATCACTGGCTTTGAGGAAAGCAAGGGATATCTCCATCAACTAGTCCAGAGATTCCCAACCTGTGGTGGATACGCGAAATTGGTAAAACCAAAGTGTACGGTACATCCCTCGCCAAACTGGCGCAAAGTCATGGAAAACTCGCCAAACGTCCGCCATTTTACCACATTTACTATTTTACCGTCCGCCATTGGGTTACCACATTTGGCGATTTATAGCCAAAAAAAAATTAAAGTTTGACGCCGTACCGTACACTTTGGTTTGGCCGCGAAATCAAAGTTGTTAATGGCGAAAACAAAACAAAACATAAGGGTTAAAAAAGTTAGAGAATTTTGTTTCTCCGAGTGAATAATACTTGCAATTTAATTCTTGAATAGTCGATTATTCAGAAGTGTATAAGTTGAAACAAAATAATAGCAGTAGTGGTTTCATTTGTTTTGGCGTTGAACTAATACTATTGTGAAAAGAGAATAAAATGAAAAATTAAATAATAAAAAGTTATGCAAATGTTTGTAATTCTAGTCATTTCACTTTTAAGCTAACTTAAGCTAACCTTAACGTTATTGATAAAAACTTCTTTGCAGAGACGGATGGTTGTGGGGTGGGGGTGGAGTTGGATATGATAACAGGGGTTACGCGAAAACAAAAAGAACAATCAAGGGGTACGCCAGGGTAAAAAGATTGGGAACCCTGAACTAGTCCCTCTGAACGGAACGTCCTTCTTGCTTCTGCTAGTGAATAAATCCGATTTTTATACAAACTTAACTGATTATTAGACCAAAACTGATTATCTAAAATTTAAAAGATTTTTCTGATGATACATAAATGTCTGGTTTTATAACCTTTAGACAGTTTCCTCTTGTAGCTGAAATGAGCGTATTTCTAAATCATCATTCGTAAGTTTTTTATTTTAAATGCCAATCCCATTTTTCACCCAAACGAAGGAGCTGCTCCTAAATTTATCGTTACACGTGCGCAATCGCTTCTGCATAAATCATCCAGCTTCTTCAGCCCATATAACTGCTTGTAGATCATGATGATTTACGCAAGACCTTATAAACACTTAAACCAATTAATAAGAAGAAACAGAACCCATCTGTATGGCTGTAATTTCAAGGCTTCGTACCTAACCGTCACACCTTTCTAGATCTGTTCCAGAAACTATTCTTTCGTAATGCGCTGCTCAATAGGAAAAAAAGGAAACCTGTAATTGTGAAGTTAATATGACATATTGCTGTTCCAAAAAGCATTCCAACAAGAGAGACACTCTCTAATACGAGCGGGCGTCAACCCGATAGCTACTTTCACGGTTGTAGTCGGTGAGAATGGATGTGTGGCTGGTTGGGTAGCAGAGGTTAAGAACATGCGTCATAATCTGTTCTTTTAAGGGCGCTTCGTATTGTGGAAATGTCTCTTCCGCCCAAAGCAGTGGGTAACAACTGGCAGCTTGATGGGGTTTTTGCGTAAAGTGGATTCTTCTTTTCTTTTCAGTGTTCGTAGAGAAATTTACCATGAAGAAGAGGAAATGACATTCATTTATTAGAAAATAAGGGGATTTATATGATAATAATTTTTCAAGGAAAAATAATGTTCCTCTCTCTGGGATTCTCTTTCCACTAGTATAAATGGTAAACGTTTAAAGACTCAATTTGCTTAGCAGTTTAAATAGAAAACCAGCGGCAATATTCTTTCCTTGTTTTCTTGCTTACATCCTCTCGGCTTCAGCCAATGCGATTTACGGTCTGTCCCAGGGTTGTCAGATCAAAATAAGGCCAAACCTTCTTAAAAATAAGGCCAAATTTGACAAATTGATTGAAAACGTCATTTGCTATTAGAAAAACAGCTATCCTCCATGAAAGCGAATCCCACTTGATAGGCATATGTTCAATGTTCTATTATTAAACTAAAATTTAATTGACAGAAATTTAAAACATCCTTGTCCCATTCAGGAGCTATTTCGTTTGACAGCTCATTATATATCATTTGAAATGTGTGTGTAATGTCAGAAATTTATTAAAAAACAGTAGAATAAGTAATTAAAAATTGTTCTAAAAATCATTAACGAAAATAAAGCCAAAAAAGGCTAAAAATAAATTTAAGGCCAAATGAAAATTTCTAAGGCCAAGAGCTTTGAAAAAAGGCCAAATTTCCATAATTTGTCCTTAAAGAGGCCAATATGGCAACCTTGGTCTGTCCGCCATGAAAACTGTCGCCGCTAAATTGTCTAGTTTACGGCGATCGCTATAGCAACTGGTTATGCTAGGGAAGATCCATTTCAAATAGGAGAATCCAACGGAAGTCTGAGTTTTTGAATTCTTGGCGCCAGTTTGCGGCGGAACACATTTGAATGAACTTCTCCCTACTAGAAATGGATTCTTCCTACGATAACCTGTTTCTATAGCGACAGCCGTAAACTAGACAATTTGGCGGCGACAGCTATTGTGGCGAACAGATAATACTGCCATCTACACTTACGACCACAAAGAATAATCTCAAATTTATAAATAAAAAGGTAATTTCAAGCTGTATTTTTGTTCACATTATTACAATAGAGTACGTGTTATGCATTTCTCACATTATCGTCATTCATTGTAGTAGGAACTGAACTTGGCCATAAGTCAAGGAGACCTTGCACTTACACTACTAGGTCATCCCGATGTTCGTTATGTGAACATAAAATGCTCGAAAAAGCAGTTGCAAATGTTTTAATAACTAATTATATTAATTGGCAAAGTCTTCAGGACTAAACTTTTGATGCACCAGCTTCCATCTGAGTGTAACCACTGAAGTGAATCGGAGTATACTTTGACTTTTAAGTACTGTTTCTTGGAGACTCGAAATTCCATTCAGCAAATATAAGGCACCCAAGATGAATTCCAGCACTGATGAAAGTTTTTCCCTCTGAGATTTAATGATGGTAATCGCAAAGGCATGTCGAAGTGGAAGACTTGTTGAATTTTATCCAAAACGATTTTGGTCGTAGTTATATTAATGTCCCGTTTTGAAGCAACACGAGGGCTATTTTGAGATAGAGATCGTAATTTTGAGCCGTGGTCAAATAACAAGAATTACTACCGAGCTGGCACCCCTGTCCAGACTTCCACGCCGCGCCAGTGTGGGTATATTTGCCCCTCAGGGATCTATAGTGCTACGGGGCCGCCCACTCAGCGGTTCGTTAGGGGAATCGGGTTTCGAACTTGGAACCTTCCAGCCCCGAGACTTTACCACCAGACCAACGCGGTCCCTCCAAAGCTAGTATAAAATCATTAAGGGGACATACGACTCTTAAACCTCGAAAAAATGGTGGAAAACTCTCAAATTCGATGCATTATATCTCTGAAGCAATGCAATTCACAGACTGACTTTTTCTTCTTGGAAAACATCTGTTCTTTCTGTTATAGTACATGCATTTTCAAACCTTCATTTTGGTATGTATTTATTTGAGACAGTAATAAATATGGGAATAATTTTTGGAGAAAAGATGAGCTAGTCACCTTGCGCGCATGATTACGAATATAATATTTATCTAAACACATTATTTTGGGTATCTAAGTAATCCGAACAGTCTGTTTAAGAAACTGAACCACATTTTATAAACATTTAAATTTGATTTTTATTTCATATACCAATTTAAAATAAAAATGTAAAAAATAGTTCATTAATTTCAACTTTTTTACCCCCTCCCCCAAAACGTTTATTTGGAGAAACATGTACAAAAATGTGGTTCAATTTGTAGAACATAACAAAATACATATTCGGTAAAACTTTTATGTAAAAATATTCAATAGTTCTTGAGATATCGTGCGCGGAACATCGAAAAAACACATTTTGAGATATATCGCTTTAAGGAAATGGCCATATTCAATGTTTACGTTGAAGAGCTGATACATTTTCCTTCATAACTTTCATAATTATGGGAATTTTTTAACGCGGATTGTTTTTAATTGTTCAGAAAAGACAGGGAAATAATACATATATATTTTCATAAAATCGAAAATTTTCATGGTTTAACAGTCGTATGTCTCCTTAAACGCATAGCACACTTGCAATGGTAACAAAATCTCCGTACAGCTAATTGCATAAAAATAATCGAGGAAGAGCTTCCTTATAAATTTATATCATATCTTAAAAATAATTTTAGAAGCGAAAAAGAAAAAACTCTTTCCATAATGCGCTAATATGTATTTACGAACTTGTAAGAAGAAGAAAGAAATGTTGAAAATAAGTTGTATAAAGACGTGTCTATTGGTTTAAATTGAAAAGAATCCTAACAATACCAATTTGGCAAACTTTTCGCAAAAGTTTTTCTCACCCAGAAAACTATAACACGACACCGCTACACTCGTAAACTACGAACAAATACCTACTTAAAGCAGAATGTGATGGAATTTTCTCAAAGTCCAGCCGCCATATTAGCAGAAGAACAGCCATAAAAGCAAATACGTAATAAAAGACAGATATAAACAAACTTCGTTATTTTCATAATACTTATTAAAGGACCGAAAACTAAACTAATGCACACTATAATTCTACCTCGGAGACTATTAATACAGCATTTGGTGTCCGGACACCAGTTATAAATTGCACGAACCGGTCTCTGGTGGCCCAGGCAAAAACAGTAGTTGTGCCAAAGACACCCTATAAAACAACAACTACTTTTCTGTCTTTCTACCGAACCGAATTGCTAATAAAACTTTAAATGACCATTCGGAGGCGGTTTAGAAGCCGTTTTGATTGGGTTCTCTTCGAAGAACATTCTACCACCAATTACTTTAATTGGTCGCTTTTAAAATGGCTTTTGCTTTTATGTTTTTTCATTTGTTCATTACCGACGAATGAGCTTTTAATCGATTGGCTTCAATACTGCTAATTTGATCGCCAAAGGTTGGCGGATTGCTTCTGAACCGAAAGGAATTGGTGTGCCAGAATTGTCAGTCGTGTAGTCGTTTGCATATTCAGCGGTGTGGCGCTAAAAAAGAAAGGAATGAAGTTATCATTAGCGCTAAGGACGTGGAAGTCGTTGGATTCTGTAACGGCAGGTGTCTTTTTCTTTATTTTGGTTTTATTTTCTGGGGTTTTTCTCTCTCTTTTGTTGTGGCTAAGTGATTTTAGAAACACTAACACTCGAACTAATTTTGAATAATGAAGTAGGTAATAAAATTCTGAAGGCCGGAAACTAATTTTATGACGATTTCACGACGTTTCCGGTGGATGTTTATAAAGTGGCGTCGTAAAAACACTTCATTAGTGTGTAATTTAGAGTTTATGAGATTTGTTTTGTCGGAATATGGCTTTTAATTACGGCCCGCACTTTGCATTTGCAGTTTACAACTGACGTGTATTTACATTTAAGTAGGTAAAATAACGTTCAGTTGTTGCTGAAGTGTGTGTCGAATATTAAACAAATAAATTCATTTTTTCGCTTTGTTCCTACCGCTTAGACCAGCGATTTCATTTTATAAATTAATATCTCCACATAAGAGGCAAAATCATTTAATAGCGATCCATATTCTGTTTTGTAACTGTGAGGGAATACCCGGATGTCAACTCCTCACTCCTCAAAATGTCGATAGCAATATTTTCTTCAACATTCTCGTTCACAAAGGATATATAGAGACAGATATTTATGAGATTTAGGGATAAATACAGTGCACTCCCGATTATCCGGGTTAATCACCGGGAGGAGTCGCACGGACAATAGAAAAACACGGATAATCCGAAAACTCCTTTTTATTAAAGAAAAAATCAACATGAGTACAAAAATATAAAAATTACTTACATATTGCATGCTGTATAACATCAAACTAGGAATTTTCCTTTTAACATTTACTGCTTTAAAAAATTTGTCATGCGTCTTTGCTTCTGCTGTTTTTTCATCTCTTGTCGTATATCGACACATATTTTACGAACCGCAGTAATGTCACCGTAATCAAATCCTCTTTGTCCCATATATTCTAATAAAGTTTCCACAGTTTGTAGAGCAGCAGAATGAGAAATTGTATTCCCCTCATTTAGTACATCTTCTGCATCAGTACTAGCTGATTCTCCATTATCAAGTTTTTGAAGGATTTCTAATTTTTGTTTAACATTTAAAACGTTTTGTTTTCGTTTCACAACACTCATTTTACCAGTAAATAATTTCACGCTGCTAACTGACGATAAACAAGACGCAAAAACTAAAGGAACACGTGCGACAGTGAGAGAAGACGAAGAGGTTAAAGATTGACATGTCAGGGAGAAGCGTGTTCGTACCAGAACGAGCTAGCATGAAGTGGACGATTCATTTCTCGGAAAATTAGGGGTTGGACCGGTAGAGATTGCACTTGGAGGAAGAAAAAACTATTCTGTAGCCTCCGCCGTCACGGCTCATTAGTTTCACCGAATGAAGATCTCGATCGAACATCAACATCGATTTTACATGCATGATAAGCGTGAAAATGTATCTCTTTAAATTTTTTGTGAGTCCGGAATGAGCACGGATAATAGAGAGTATACTGTAATGCCTAAATAACAAATGTGGAAACAATCGTAAAGAATTTGTTTCACTATAATAAGGATACTTTATCCTTATGCATGTTTGTTGCACTTTGCACTCATAAATCCCGGTAAGAATTTCAATTCAATTGTACCAGACTGACTGATTGCAATATTATGAATTCTTTTAAATTTAAGCATTTTTTACTTTATCGTATACGAAGTACACAAAGAGAAAGCATTATAATCGTCGAAAATTTTAACCCTGCGATTTTGATGGACCTACACGATTTGACATCTCCAAATCCGAAAAAAAACATCTTTTGGAATTATTTTTCTTTGTGTGCCTGCGAGAATGATTACACGATTACTTAAAAACGAGTCAAATTAGACGGGCAAAATCTGGCATGTTGTCGTAACACCAGGGTCGGATTTAGCCGTTGAACCGCTCCGTTCAAAAGTAAACAATTGCGCCCCTATGGAACTACAATGTAAGCATTCTAAAAAAAAGATTTGGTCTTTTTCACATTTTTTTAGTTTCAGTTTTTTAGTTACAGTTAACAGGAGTGCAATTCAGACGATTATTTTACTAACTTTTAGTTCAGAGAATTCTCTAATTAATTCAGAAACATCTAAATTATTACTCAGTTCATACTCAATTCCTAATATAGCGAGGTCTGACAATCTTGTTTAAGATGTTGTTGTTCGCAAACAGTGCTTGATTATTTTTAGTTTGGAAAAACTAAGTTCCTCGGATGCAACACTTATTGGAAGAATTAGTAAAATTCTTAGAGCAATGCTCCAGTTTGTAGCTTTTGTAGCATTTTTGTTTTCAATTTCAAAACTTCCAAAAGGTTGTAAATCTTGTTCCAATAGAAAGCACACCACTGATATTTCATCACGAAGTTCCAGGCTGTTTATATCCGATGATTCTTTATCTCTTAAAATTGTTTCCAAATCTTTGCAGTTGGCCAAAATTACAGAAGAACAAACATCTTTTAGTTCGTATATATGATATGAAAAACAGAAGTAACTGTTGTAATGCTGCAGTTGAAAAAATCATTGTTCTAAAGGAATTGATGCAGTGTCAATCAGGTGGTAAAAAGAATTCAGTTTTGTATTTTTCCTGCGCATTGATTATGGCTCATCCTGATTTTCATAATCAAATTTTAATCAAAGAGACGTTGCGAAGTTAAACAACATTTACAAGAACTGTTTTTAAAAAAATGGTGAAATCTTTGGGATAATGGAAACACTGGATGTTCTGTTCATAAAGTGCTCGAAACAGTTCACCTAAAAACAGTCTTTTGGACACTGAAGAAATTCTGCTTGTCACAGGACACGGTCCATTCCCTTCATTTCTTAACCGCTTCCATTTATCGGATAGGGGCTCTTGTGCCTGTGGAGAAGTCGGTGATCCCATCCACTATGCGACATTTTGCCCATTGACTCTCTCTTGGTGTATTAGGAAACCTACTTTACCGGAAAGTCTGTGGTACCAAAGAGTTCTTGAGAATCCGAATTCAAGAAAAAGAATAATAAGCATGATTAAACTCATAATAGACAATGAGAACATGATACGACTGGAATATCTACTTAACTGCCTTTGAACAATAATTCTAAGTCCCTAACTTTCTCATAATTCTTTAATAGTAATCTCCCTATTCCTTGTTTCCCACACTTAACAAGCAATGGTTCACCATCTTTGCTACTTTACTCAAAAGCCTGTTTACTCAAAAAATTTGATATAAGCTTTTTCATGTTGTTAGTCCTCATCTTCATTCGTCATTTTTCTTTCATTCACACCGTGATAATCAAGACATTGTATATATTCCTTTATTTTATTGTTAATTCTATGTATAAACACCATCTATGTAATTTCTTCATTTGCCATTCTTCTGTATGCAATTTTTTATTACAACTCAATAAAGTCCACCTACATCTATACCAAACCTGATAGGATGATCCACATGAGCTCTAGAGACGGCGGTGTGGTGTTAAAGTGTTAAAGCTACACTAAACTTATTAACACTTACAATACTTATGAACACAAATGATCAAAATTTACGATATTAAAAATATATAAACGATATGGAAATCGATATTAAATAAATCGGATAAAGTTTAAGAACGAATATGAAAATTTTATTTTAATTCTAATGCATGAACTAGAACTATACCATCAAAGAAAATACGCAGCAACAAATTATTTCTATCAGCAAAATAACTGTTACTCA
>BGPR01052864.1:0-10522 GCA_013235015.1 Araneus ventricosus | reverse complement strand
AGTAATACTTTAATCAGAAAATCATCCTGAAATTTTAAAAGTTTGCTATATTAAGAACTGTTGCGATTATGCTCGCTAGTTCAAGAAATTAGTAATACTTTAATCAGAAAATCATCCTTGTCCTCTTATTGCACAAACTGAAGTATTTCACAAACACACACATAGTATTTCACAAACTGAATCATAAGCACTTCTTATTAAAGATATCTCCCCGAAATTAAACTACAGTGCTGACAAAGACGCAATATATTACCTCAAGGACTCATACCTCATGCGACACAGATATTAATATTGCCGTATTGTATCGAAACTAATTATTTCTGTATATACTGATTCGTTGTTATCTTAGTAAACATCATTATTTGACTGGACGGACTTTGTGTGGCGAAAGAAGAAACAATGCACAAACGAAGTGACCTCCTCGCGTCCCGAATCAAATCCTCTTGAAGAAACATGAAAGACGAATGTGTGGTCATCCATCTTTTTCTGCCGGTTCGAAGTTAATGGAAATGCGTTCTGTATAAGTCCGGGAGTGATTAATATTGGTACTGATATAAAAATAAAACTAGGTTTGTGTTTAGAAGAATAAGTTTATTAAGGTCGTTAGGGCTATTATTACGTTAAGTTGTAATAATATACATTTATGCACTATATACATCTCTAATCAAAATTAGATATGTATGTATTTAAAACTTTCCTTCTATTACGGAAATCAATAGAAGTAGTTGATCTCTCGAAAAATATCTGCTTTCAAGGAAATTGCCATTGATACTTGAGAAAATAAGAAACTACGCAATTCTCTGCCCACGACTTTCTCGTATTTTTATTCTAATGATGATACTTCTAAATTGAGGTCATTAATAATTTTTTCCAAGAAAGTTATTCAAACATATGTTTTCGACTGCTATGAATAAACATTACTAATATAATAACACAGATCTGTCTCTCGGTAACGCTCTGACGTCAGCAACAATAAAACTCGCGCCATAGCACTGCGAGACGTTAAACAGCATTATTTCATTGTTAGAGAACCTAAATTTCAGTCATTTTAAATTTAAAAGAGTGATTGTCGTTCTAATTTCAAATTTAATAGCTCTAAAATAGTGAAGTAAAATTTTCTATCGATTGATATAAAATTTATCTCACTATGATCAATAGTTCCCGAGAAATTTTAAATTATATTAATCATATATTTCAAATTAATTTCCGTTTTTCAATAGAAAGTAGTAAATCACGTCAGTAGTATATCATGCGCGTGATATAGTTTGGACGGATGGATGCATCTGATTATTCATTGCAATCGTGATGATATAATTTGATACTATTTTTTGGCAACGTTTGACAAGCAGAGAAGTGCTTTGTTTTGATTAGAATTTAGAAAAAGAATTCCTTTGAAATTTTAACTTTTGACTTACGTTTGAGAAGCTGAGAACTTCATGGTTATTGAATTATAGTAAAATTGTTAAACAACGAAAAATACTTCAAGCGGAATGTTGGTTACCACGAGGTTTTTGGAATAAAGAAATATGTAAATAATATGTAAATAAAAAATATTTTCTGTCATAAAACATATGTTTATTTTATTTGTTTTCATTCAATGTTAACATTCCTCTCGTATATGTATCTATTTAAACATGTCAAATCTGACGAGAAACCTCTCGAATGAAGAGGGAATTTGCACTCGTCATACCATGACGGTGGATTTTCAAGTCTATAAATAATACCCAAATGACATTTTCTATTATCTATATGTCGCTATTGTTTTCTGATTTCGTGATTTTGATAATTTCGCCTCACCATACTACAATGTACATATATTACGGTCAATGTGTAAAATCTGTTATTATGCATAATAACCGGCGATTATGCATAATAACCAAATAAGCCGGTTAAAGTGGAAAATTTATGAGAATTCATCGCATTAACCGGTTAATATGAATAATTACCAATGAAATTTGGTCAGTGAGATTAATTACATGGACATGCGATCTCATCGATCAATATTTAATGGTAAATGTAATTAATTAACATCTTCCAGTAAGTTGATGAGTATATCTCGCCACTGGTTTTGAAGCTATGCAGCAACATACCATGATTAAATCTCACCGGAAGGGTTTCAGCAAAATTATTCTAACATTCAATGAGCAAGCGAAGCTACTAGGTTCTGGCTCCCGCTGCTAGAGAAGCTGTAGCATGTCTTTTTAAGTTAAAAAATTGCCCGGTTCCCATTTCAGATGCCGCAGGCATCGTGAGCACAATTTTTCCGGCTTCATTTGAATAATTAAAAAAAACGCAGATTTCTCACATTCAGTGACCTAGCGAAGCTACTAGGTTCCGGCAAACGCTGCCAGTAAAGCCGTAGGATGTTTTTTAGTTTAAAAAAATCTTCCTGGTGCCCTTCTGTAGGCATCGCCAGCGTGGTTGAAATTCTACATTTGAAACAGCAACCCACAAATGCTTTGGTTTCGAAAAAATTTAACTTTAGGCGATTAAACTTTTATTGTGACACACGAACCTCAAATTTTAAAATAGAGAAAAACCCAAATAGATTTGAAACGAAAATAATTACATTGACCAAATTTCATTGGTGATTATTCATAATAACAGGTAAAGTTGTAGGAAAATAACTCTCTGTACTAGGCAAAGTGAGTGATATACGATGCCAAAAACAAAACGCGTCATAATGGGTTTAAAGTGTCGTAAGCATGAGAAAAAGCTGAAGGGAGAATATTACCGCATGTATAATATCGTTGTAGGAAAATAACTCTCAGAACTAAGTAAAGTGAGTAATATACGATGGCAAATACAAAACGCGTCATAATGGGATTAAAGTGTCGTAAGCATGAGAAAAAGCTGAAGGGAGAATATTACCGCATGTATAATATCGTTGTAGGAAAATAACTCTCTGAACTAAGTAAAGTGAGTGATATACGATTGCAAATAGAAAACGCGTCATAATGCGTTTAAAGTGTCGTAAGCATGAGAAAAAGCTGAAGGGAGAATATTACCGCATGTATAATATCGTTGTAGGAAAATAACTCTCTGAACTAAGTAAAGTGAGTGATATACGATGGCAAATACAAAACGCGTCATAATGGGATTAAAGTGTCGTAAGCATGAGAAAAAGCTGAAGGGAGAATATTACCGCATGTATAATATCGTTGTAGGAAAATAACTCTCTGAACTAAGTAAAGTGAGTGATATACGATTGCAAATACAAAACGCGTCATAATGCGATTAAAGTGTCGTAAGCATGAGAAAAAGCTGAAGGGAGAATATTACCGGCCACCGCTTGCATAATATTGTTGTGGTGGAAAACAACTCTCTGTACTATGTGAAGTGAGTGATATACGTGATGCCAAACACAAACGCGTCATAATGGTTTGAAAGTGGTCGTAAGTGTAGAAAAGCTGAAGGAGAATATTACCGCTTGTATAATATCGTTGTAGGAAAATAACCTCTGAACTAAGTAGGGAGTGATATACGATGCCAAAACAAAACGGAAGGTCAAATGGTTTAAAGTGTAAGTATAGAAAAGCTGAAGGAGAATATTACCGCTTGTAATATCGTTGTAGGAAAATAACCTCTGAACAAGTAAAGTGAGTGATATACGATGCCAAAACAAAACGTCATAAGGATTGAAGTGTCGTGGCATAAGAAAAGCCGAAAGAAGAATACCGCGCTTGTATATTATTATTAGTAGGAAAATACCTCTGAACAAGTAAAGGAGTGATATAATACGCCAAATACAAAACGTCATACTGGGTTTAACGTCGTAAGTATAGAGAAAAGCTGAAGGGAGAATATTACCGTTTGTTATATCGTTGTGTAGTAAAACAACTCTGAACTAAGTAAAGGAGTGATATACGATGCCAAATACAAAACGCGTCATAGGTTTGAAGTGTCTAAGTATAAGAAAAGCTGAAGGAGAATATTACCGCTTGTATAATATCGTTGTAGGAAAATAACTCTGAACTTAAAGTGAGGATATTACGATACCAAAAACGCGTCATAATGGGATTGAAGGTCAAGTATAAGAAAAGCTGATAAAGAGATATTAACGTCATTTGTTAATGATCGTTGAGAATACTAATCTGAACTAAGCAGCGGAGGATATACGATGCCAAATACAAACGGCACGCAATGGATTTCCAGTGTCGTATATAAGAAAAAGCTGAAAAGAAGAATTACCGCTCATAATATTGTTGTAGGAAAATAACTCTCTGAACTAAGTAGCGAGTGATACGATGCCACACAAAACGCGTCATAATGGGTTTAACGTGTCGGTTGTAGGAAAATAACTCTCAGAACTAAGTAAAGTGAGTGATATACGATGGCAAATACAAAACGCGTCATAATGGGTTTAAAGTGTCGTAAGTATAAGAAAAAGCTGAAAGAAGAATATTACCGCTTGTATAATGTCGTTGTAAGCGAAGTGAGTGATAGACGATGTCAAAAACAAAACGCGCCATAATGGGTTTAAAGTGTCGTAAGTATAAGAGAAAGCTGAGGGAGAATATTACTGCTTGTATAATATTGTTTTGTAGGAAAATAACTCTCTGAACTAAGTAAAGTGAGTGATATACGATGCCAAATACAAAACGCGTCATAATGGGTTTAAAGTGTCGTAAGTATAAGAAAAAGCTGAAAGAAGAATATTACCGCTTGTATTATGTCGTTGCAAGCAAAGTCAGTGATAGACGATGTCAAAAACAAAACGCCTCATAATGCGTTTAACGTGTCGTAAGTATAAGAGAAAGCTGAGGAAGAATATTACTGCTTGTATAATATTGTTGTAGGAAAATAACTCTCTGTACTATGTAAAGTGAGTGATATTAAAAAAGGGAACATTTAACTTAAATTTGTTGGACTTAATTAAAAGAAAAATGAATCAGAAAAACAAACAAAAATATGGAATTTTTTCTTCTTTACTTAGGTGTGTATTCAGAATTACTGTTGATCAAAGTTTTAATTCTTTCAGTATAGTAAATATGGAAATTTTTTTTCTATTTGCTAAGAAATTTTAGGGAATAATCTTTCGTTTCCAAAAAAAAGTTTTACTCGCGATCTTGAATCATTGAATTGAATGTGAAACCTGCAACATTATAATTAAGCGCCTTTGTCCTTAACGAAACATTCATTGCGGTTAAATTTAAATACATCTCCAGAATGTTTGAAAGCAATCACCCAAGCTTTTAGAATTAATTTTCTTTAGGTTCGAGCTTTCTAATTACTTCGCCTTTTAACAATGGACAATAAAGAAAAAAAAAGAAACTACAAAACGATTATGAAACGAGGAATAAAATGTCAAGCCTTTCATTGAAAAACAATAAGTTGCACAAAAATGAAAAATAAAATCTTAAAAAAAAAGTAGAAAAATGAGATTTACAACAAAATATTGCAAGTTTCATCAAACAAAAGCAAAATCTTTGAAGAAGAAAGATTTTTTAAAAAAATTCTCTGAGAACATGAATATGCAAAACTTGCATTTTATACAATAATACTTAATAATAAGTATTTTTTTTACTTAAAATGAAACTTGTAATTAAGCTTGTTAAATTGTGGTATTTTTTTAATATGGCAACGAAGAAAACTTTCTTGATATTCCTCTCGATGGAGTTTTTTCAAAATGTTTTAATATTTTGTGGCCTCACAAGATAAAGAAGTTTTTCTAATTTTTATAATTAAAAAAATGTAAGCGTGATTGAAATGGATTTTTATTTCTCATTAGCGCTTCGTTATGAGCTGCTATTATGTGCTTCATATTAGAAGTTTCAATCTCTCTGATCTTCATCTCTTCTCTTTATCCAACAACGCTTGATTTTTTAATTTTTATAATTCAATACCCACATCAAATTTAATGTTGGATATATTTATATATTGTTACTAAGCTATAAAGTTGTTTCCCTGAGATGCTAATCTTGGCGACAAACTTGGCGATTTCGGCGACAGATTTGGCGACTTGGCGGTAAAAGGAATTTTCTAGAAGGGCCTCGAACTTTCAACCTATTTCTACTGGCTTCATGAACTTTCTGGAGATTACCTCACTTCCTGCTGAAAAAGTATAAAAGCAAGCTCTCAAACCAAGGAGAGTCAGTTGGAATTTGATCAACACGCAGCTGGTGAACTGATAAGAAACCTTTGAGCGCTGTGTTGAGATTTATTGGTAATCTCTGTTTTGAATTTTTACGAGAGCTATTTTAATACTTGTGCTACGTTTTTTTCCTTAGAATATTTGTAAAATAAAGAGCTCTATTTTTTAATCCTGCTTATTGGAATGCATTCACGTACACCAACAACACAATTTCGTTACAATATCCACAATTTTGTTGACATCCGCTCGACTTTCGCAAATCACTCTCATCATAATAGATGAACTTTATAGAAGACATCACGAAATCAGTAAAATGTACAAGTATTTGTCGCATAGAGGTTAGACATTTTCAATTTCTAAAGAAAATTCGCTCATTGTATCAAATCCATACAAAAGACTACAGTGGTATATAGGTTAAAATATACAAATAAAAAAATAAAAAAACAACTTTAAAATAAAAAAAAAATCTTGCGATTTTGAGAGCGGCGATACGAGTGATTGGATTTCTGGTTTCCAACACTTGGCAATGAATGGCTGATGTCAAAACATCGTTTATCCACTCATCTCCAATAACTCAAAGGACTTGAAACTACTGACAACTGATTCCTAGGAGGTAAAATGTACCCAAACGATCTGATCACCAGCGGGGCTAACAGAAAGTTGATGGTACCAAATAGAGGGTTTTTTTTTACATGAAAACGTCTTTCCGCTCGTTACAGTGATAGTCGGTCTAACTTTCTTGTGTGACAAAATACCGTCAGATTTGAATCGCTAATAACTACGAGACTAAAAAGGCGAAAAGAATGGCTGACCCCACAGGGGATAGATCATATCTGAAAGATTTTGTCGTATAGTATTTGTTTTGCCTGTGACGTCATCGTACCAGTGTAGGAGCATGCGCGTGATTGTTAGGAATTAGCTTTATGTAAGGGTATAAATAAGTGAAGCGTGGAAACGCGTTTAGCTAGGAGGTGGATTCTGGTGTCATTTTAAAGAGCTTGAGAAGTATTAATAGGACCCAAAGTGAGACAGTAAAAATATTTATCAGAATATAAATAAGAATCGATATTAAATTGAAAATTTCAAACTCCGCATGTTTTTTGATTATAACATGCAGAATTGTCTTTCAAATTGTACTAATTTTACAGAATACTTGGCAATACGTAAAGGAAACATTATATTAAAAATTGAATATTACGGGAAATATGACCATTTGTCGTAAATACTGTTTTACTGCGCGTACGCGAAATTTAGTTCTATATACCGTCAACAGATGGCGCCACCAAAAGCTACTCTAAATAAAACTTCAGAAAGGCGCAGTTCGGGTCTGCGCCGTAGACTTTCCATGAAAACGTTGGGATAAGATCATAAAGCAAGTATTTCGTATTGATATGTAATTTAATTATCAATCTCTTTAATAAAATATTTATGCAGAGGAGTATAATGGTTGCAGAATGGATAAATCACAAGTTTATCGCATGTAGCGGGGATCTGTGGTGGATCGGCCGCTGAGGGTGTCGGTTCTTTGGAGGGGCCGGTTTCGAGAATGGGGCCTTATTGTTTCGGGCTCGGGTCCTTGTCACTAGGCCGCCGAGGCCCCACTGAATAGAGGCAATATACTTTGAACACTTTTATGAAAATATAAGCAAAGATATATATCAGTATGATCAACAATTATTAGGATATTTTTTCTTATTTTAATTTTAAAAATAAATATCTTTTAAATAAATACTATTTATTAAAACGATCAAATATTAAAAATAAGCCTGTACTGCCATTTTTGATTAAAAAAAATTTTCGTTTACTCTTGCTGCATTAATTAACACAACCAGTGTTGCTTATTCGAATTTTTAGATAAATCGAATTTCTATTGTGGTCCCTACAACTTCGAATTATTCACGTTCCGTTCGATATTCAACTGAATGGATTCCAAGAAACAATCATTAACAGCATTTTTTCAAATTCTTTTACCTTATGGATCGAAATAAAACATTTTCTTATCTCAAATACAATTTTTTTTATCTGGGTGGAGCGTCTCTAGCGGTGAGTCCCACAGAAGTCTCATCTTCTGGATTGTGAAGGAGAAGAAAAGTAAAAAATGTCAGAGCCGAATTGAAATAATTTCTCGCATAGAAACGACTTCGATTTTCGGGATTTCCCTGCGAATTCTAGAAGCTTCGAGATAACGGAGGAATCCGCTACCTTGAGCCGAATGCTGAGTGACGAGGTTCCCGGTGTCAGCACCTCCATTCGATCAGTGTGGCCAAACTAAGGAAGTGGAATCACTAAGAAGTTTTACTTTGGAACAGAATCATTTTATTTTGACTCTAGAAAAGCATGATTGCAAGCACAATAAACCTTCGTTGAGCGCGGGATGACTTCATTAATACATTGCTTGCACGGCAAAATAGTGTTCGGCTGAGTTAATTTTTTATGGAAAAATGAGTTAGGTATAGTTCAAATAAAAAAAAACGTATGCATAATTTATAGAAAAATAAATATTATTAAAATTAAGAAATGGAAAAAATGTTAATAGAAAGGACTTCTAGCACTGCTTAATAAGTAGGTACTTGACACAATTATTTTTTAGTCATGTTTGCTTGGGAAAATGTCAGACGCAAGTCTTTCAAACTTGAAAAATAGAACTCGGCCATTGAGAGATTTGTTTATTACATTGCGTTCATATTGTATTTTTGATAATCTGAAAGAGTATAAAATAAAAGATGGATTCCGTTAAATAGAAGAAATATAAAAATGAATGAATTTTTGTGAATTAAATTTGATAACTTTGTCATGAAGTAAAAGAAGTGCGATTAACGCTTGTAGACAAACTAAAGTACTATGAATGGCTTCCTCAAAAATGTAGAATTATGCGATTTATCAACAGAAGATTTTGTAATATATCACGACGGAGAAATGCTTTTGCATTTCTTATGAATAAATACTGGAAAAGAACTTCTGCTGGGCATTAACGATTTTTCTTGAAAGATGAAAGGATGTTTGCTCGGTAGGTGATATACAAGGAGCATTTATTGCAACATTTCCATTGAAGAATACGCTACAGAAGATATACGCTTCATCCGACGAGTAAGCGTTGACTTCAGTGGAAGAGAAATAGGATTTTGGAAGAATGAAAACGAATGACAAACGACAAATATGGCGAGAGTTTTTGCTTAAAAGAAGATTGCGTCGTACGAAAAGATATTCAGAAAATTCTAAAATACACAAAGTAGAAATATAAGATGAAAAATATTTAGTGCTGTGTTAAAGAATTCCTAGTTTTACACAAGAAAGATTGTATAGAATGAGCATTTTGTTACAACAAAATAAAATATACGAACATTCAATGAAATCGATCAATACAGTCAATGAATGATTTCTTAAGAGTGTTGCTCCCGAAACTTTGTTAGTCAAATCTGGCTTTTTGCCCCAAAACGCAAAAAACTCTATATCTAAACTTTGTTTACCTTAGTGCCCAACATAATTTTTTTTATAAGGACTGCTGCAAAAAGAGACGATAGCTGTGTGTTAAGGAATATCTTAAGAATGGGTTACTAAACTCCTATAACATAGATAAGGAAAACTATTTGTATCTTTTTTATTGCATTCTAACTTTTTATGTTTCGCGTAAATTCAGTGGTGTTTCTCAGCATAGCCAACTTTTGCAAACTATACGGATACGCATTGCTTTGATAAAAACCTTAAAACGTCCAAAAATTCCACTTAATCCGAAATAGCTTTCTCGAAAGTTTTTAGAAGGAGATACATTTACTGAAAGGGAAAACATAAGCACTCTTTTAAAAATACCTGAAGTGCATAGTACAGGATTATCCTTTTAAAGCTTTAAGGTGTAAGGCATATGTAGCCCTAAACTTACGAATACTTCCATGACTATCCTTTTTTCAGTTTTATATGGAGTTTGAAAATCTTTATTTGGTCGGTCGCTGAAAGCTTACTGTTGGTTAAATTTGATAGTATAAAATCTAAGCGGACTACTTCATTTGAGTTATCGAATACAAAAAAATACTGAATAAATAGAAGAAGTAAACAATAGCGATAACAATACACCTTTTGAGCGCCAACGCAGCAGCATCCAGTGATTGCATCAACAATATTGTCCATAATTAACTAACCAATTACGTACTATAGAATCAAACAACAACCAGTGGGAGTGGTCTCCCCTAAACTTTCTCGTATACTCTCTCGTATAAGTGGAGATTCGTCAAAATCTCGAGTTCGAATTTTTTTTGACGATTACAATACTTTCTCTTTGTATACTTCGTATACGAGAAGGTGAAAAAAAACCAACAAACCTGAAATAAATATCTGTTGCCACGTTTCAAAAAATATTACTTTGAAGCAGGCCCGATAAAATAGGCAATGCAATGAATACTAAAGCGAAAATTCTGCTTTGGAATTGAATTCCCA
>BGPR01052863.1:0-10523 GCA_013235015.1 Araneus ventricosus | reverse complement strand
CACAATTTCTTTCTTCTCTTAGCAATTTTAATTTAAAAATATTTAATAAATTGGTTAAAATAAAATTAAAACATGCAAAATCTTTTCTTTCATAATTCAGAGGAAAAGACCACGAGATTTGTTAACATAATTCCATAAGAAATGAAAATCTTGATGACATTTGCCATAAGCGCGCCTATATTTGAATGGATACAAAGCAAATTTTTCATAATGCATTACATAGTATAAAGATTGCTAAGTTTAAATGAATAAACTTCATACTTTAGATGTTTCTAATGTTTTATGTTCCAGAAGGTCGATCAGGTTTTTTTTTGTAGGGGCCTTTACATTTTGTGGAAAATTGTTTTATTGAGAAAATAAAGACATTTTAGGAAAGAAAAGTATTATTGTGAAAATTTTTTATCATATAAACTGATTTAGTCATATTTCTATATTCTGTAAAGGGGTATTTCTACTAATTTGGTTTGTGAAGGGCCGTTTTTTATAATTTGAATTTTACATTGGAAGGGCCATTTTATGAAGTGGGAATTTTGTAAAAGGGTACGTTTTTATAGGGTCTAAAACAGCCCCAATTTTCATATAAGTTGACCCATGATTTCAATCATATGCATGCATTGCTTCGGCATTTTCTTTGATTTACTTTAAATATCCCCCATTTTGTTGAAAAATCCTCCCTAAAAGGAGGCTAAAACTGCCAGTCAAACATATTTTCTGAAATTTTATTCAACAAATACATGCAATAAAATATCATACATCAAATAATTCTTCTTAATATCACTAAAAAAGACGGCAAGCTATTAAAAATTATACAAATTCTGTGAACCATTCTTAAAAATAAATTTCAAATAAAATAAAATTTTACCTTGTTTAATCAGATCATCATGCGAGACTATTCTTGGACCCTGGTGATGTCATTTCTTTCTGTTAATTTGGATGTGGGTGTGATACCAAATTTGTTTGAATTTTGGTCCTTGACAAATTCCTTATCTACGACGTTATAAAAAAAAGATGTTTTAAAAAAAAGCGAATGCTATGTTTATGCCAAAGCAATGGTTTTTCTATCCAATTTTCCTTACATGAATTACTTAAGATTTTAAATATTTAAAAGTGTCAGTCAGTCGAATATTAACAGCTATAAACATATGCATTAAGTTTCAAATTATTTTGCAATATTTTTTATAACAAAGACATATTTAATTCCCGAATTCATGTTACACTAGGTTTTATTGAATATATAGTCTTTTCATATAAAAAAATATGGCATGTTTCAGTTCAGCTGCACAATAAACGTTTTGAAATTAGACATTTTTTTGTGCAATAAACAAATACTTAATGTGCACAAAAAGATTTTATCTATGAAAGCATGAAAAAACTACACAATTACTGCACTTGCAGAATTTGAGGCTGCTGTCAATCATAAAGGAAAAATACCTATGTTTCTAAGATCTACTAAAGTATACTTTAAAATAGAATAAAATCTGATATACATTTTGTTAATTATGCATTTTTTTATACAAATTTTATAATAAATATAGAAGATATAAAAATAAGGAAAGGCCTTGTAATGGTTCATGCTCTTTTTACTTACATATTGTCTAGCTTAGGCATTACCTATTAAAGCATATATAATATTAAATTAGTATAAATACACATATAAAATTCAATATAATGATAGTGAATAACAAGCTAGCCTATTTCCATTGAAATAGAATTTAAATTTTTTAATCTGTGCAGATATTTATTTAAACCAAATTAATTTAATTAGTTATAATATGGAAATTAAATAGATGAGCAAGATTAACAAGTATGAGCTATCATAATTTCAACTGTCCAGAAATAACTACCACCGGATGGCGAAGATTGCCGTTCCATTGCGGCTAGGAGATATATCTTGATTTTTTTCGTTGTGTTGAAGCAGTTTCGTAATTAAAACAACAATTGATAAAACAAACCATATTAATATATTGAAGTTCACAAGAAAGACTGGTGAGTATTATTTTGAAGAACATTGCGTATCTCGTTCACAAAAGACCAATAACGACAATATACTGCGATTCTCAAGAAATCAACTGTTGAACGAGATAAACATTCAGACTACTGGCCAGTGCTTAAGATAAAGTTTATTTAAATGAAAACAGAATGATTGGCAAGAAAGTTGAATTCTTTCATTATATCTTTTATGACAAGGGAAAAACATAAAGAAGAAAAAAGTGTATTCTTGTAAATTTTGCAATTGTTTAAATGGGACGACGTCTTTTTAATGGCAACTAAGTAGATTTAATCATGGAATGGTGCTTGTATGCTTTGCAACCAATGACTGAACTATATAAAATAGTGTTTAGGAAGGGTTAATGCAATTGAAGTTACGTGTTCTATGTAACACTCAGGTTAACGCGCGACTTGAAAAAGAAAAATGCGGCTCTTCCATTAACAAAGCAGGGCTACCTACCCAAAATTGTGGTGGCGACACTGTAATGCCTCCGACAGGTGAGCCAAATGGAAGATATAGTATTATTCAGAATTCCTTTATTAATTGAGATTTTACCATGCTTCAGTTATTGCTTTTGAAAAACTTTAAAATAGTACATGTACTGGCATTCTAAGTAACACAGCAAGTGTTACTTCAAATTTTAAAATTTTCACAGTGGCGGCGAGTGGATGCTGATAATGATAAGTGCATTATATGGGCAATTTAAAGTACCCAGGTATGTAGGTAGACAACAAGTTAAAGAGATTTAGTTATAAAATTAATGCTTTCAGACGCTATTGCCTTTTATAATTCTACTTGAGGGGGTCCTATTCTGGTAACCCGGTTGGGTTGGGAGACGTCACTTTTCCCGTTGTTAACTAGGGATGACGAATATTTGACGAACTGTTATTTTCTACGTAATATCAAAAAATCACAAATACCAGTGATGAATACTACTGTCAAAAAGGTGTGATTTAATCATTTGTAATTAAAAGTAAAATGTTTTAATTTTTTTATTTGATTTTTTAATAAACTTTTCAAAGTTTTAGTTTATAGTTCTATATACTGACAATAGATGGCGCCATGAAAAGTTGCAGTTCTCTAGAACGTGAAACCACAAATACCAACTATTTCTTCCCTCGTATTACGTTTCTCTGTGATTCACATTTTTCTCCCCCAATCACTTTTTCCCCCAATAGCAGTTTCTACTGCTATTGGTCTTGTACGAGTGTCTTTCGGTGAATCATCCCTCTTGTTGTGATATGCGTTTTCGAATGATTGCATCACTTTTGTAATACATGTGACTGAAGACTTATCTCACAGAGAAGTAGTACTCTTTCTCTGTGACTTATCTATCGGATCGGAGATGACGCAGAAGATCGCCTACACAGCTGATCGGAGTAATGGGTAGATTTCAGTTGAATCTGTTGTTACTCGTGTTTTGATAATTTGAAATTATTTCTAGGAAGTTCGCCAGAGCAATTAGGATTATGATAAACGGTTGTACTTCTTTCCAACAATTGTTTTCATGTGTAGTTGGGTACTTAATTTCATTCTCTTAATACTCTTTAGATTGGACACAGGTGTAATCTGAATATAAATTCATTCTAATATGGAGATGCATGAGAATAATCCCTAATAATTTATGATATTTCTGAAAAAGATCAGATTGAAAATATATTATAAAAACTATATTATGCTGAATTGTGTATAGTTTCTCCATTATCTTATTATTAGCACTAAAAATTGTTGTTTTTGTGCATGCTTTTTTAAATTAATAAATGCATTATTGAATCTCAAATACAGGTTAACTTACTCTTTCATGCAGGCTTATTTTTCCTGATTGCTTAAACTTTTACTAATAAACTTTATTTTAAACTTTACGTAAAAATTAGAAAGAAATCTTATTTTTTCAGTTTAAAAGTTATTAATAAATGTTATTCAAAAAGCTGCCTGGGGCAACTGCACTAAACAAATATAAGTTGTTAATATAAAGTTGTATCAAAATAATTGAAATAGAATCACACTTTTCCATGAATGCAATTTTTAATGGTAAATTTCTTAACTAAATTATCATTTTCATTAGTAAGGATCTAATCTAATCTCTAAGTAATCTTTATCCATTATAAATTTAGGGTAAATTATTTTGCAAAAATCCTGTAATAAATAATATACATATGAAAACATTTGTTAGAAAATAATCATTATATATAAATTATTTCTTCCCCCCAAGAATACAAAAACAGACGAGTCTTCATTTAAGTACTTAATCATTTTTAAGTACAGAAGTAAATAATTTCAAGAAATGGAACCATATACCATAATCCTAATTGCTCTGCCAAACTATTTAGTTAAATACTTTTAGAAGCAAACTACTTAGAAGTAATTTCAAATCGTAATCAAAATATGGCATGATGAACAGCAGATGATAGTATTTAATACTATAATATTTAATAAAATAATATAAACAGATATCCATTTATTGAACATTTTTTCAGTTAAAAGTTACCCGAGTCAACTGCATTAAACAAATAAAAAGTTGTATAACATTAACTGAAATAGAATTACACTTTACATGAATGCCAATTTTTAAATGGTAAATTTCTTAAGGAAATTATCATTTTCATTAGTAAGGATATTAAGCTTTATCCATGATCAATTAAGGTCAATTATTTTGCATAAATCCTATAATAAATAATATGCCCAACTACATATGAAAACATTTGTTGAAAAATAATCATTACAGATAAATTATCTCCTCCCTCCAAGAATAGAAAAACAGATGAGTCTTCATTTAAGTACTTAATCATTTTTAAATACAGAAATAAATATTTTCAAGTAGTATAACCATATCATAATCCTAATTTCTCTGGCAAACTATTTAGTTAACTACTTGTAGAAGTAATTTTAAATCATAATCAAAACATGACAGGATGAACAACAGATGTGCAGATGGTAGTAATTATAATATTTAGTAAAATAACATGAACAAATATTCAATTACTGAATATTTTCTTGAGTTAAAAGTTGGCCAAGGCAACTGCACTAAATAAATATAAGTTGTTAATATCAAGTTATATAAAAATGACTGAAATAGAATTACACACTTTCATAAATGCAATTTTTAATTGTAAATTTTTTAAGGAGATTATCATTTTTATTACTAAGGATATTAAAGCTTTATCCATGATCAATTTAAGGTAAATTATTTTGCACAAATCCTATAATAAATAATATGCCCAACTACATATGGACACATTTGTTGGAAAATAATCATTACAGATAAATTATTTCTTCCCCTTGAAGAGTGGAAAAACAGATGAGTCTTCAATTAAGTACCTAATCATTAATAAATTACAGAAGTAAATAATTTCAAAAAATATAACCATATATCATCTATATATTAATACATGAAGAAAAAACTTTGTACCCCCTTTTTAAGCACATTGCGAGCACGGAGGAGTGCGAGATTTGGCATAGTTAAAGTTCATATGGAGAAGGAGTGCAGAAAGATAAAATTTATGTATAATATGTGTTACAAATACATTAAATTCAATAAAATAAAACATTCACTGTTTACGTTCACACACTATAAGAAATTAGCGGAGTGAATGATTTGTAATTGATTTAATCCCCCTGCAGTGAAATCCACTCCAAGAGGGAGTTTATTTAGATTATTTATAAAAAAAACTCTTCAGAGTGAAATACAAAATGCGGATGATTTAAATCTGTCAATGTCAAACACATATTAGTCTGTGGTCAAACAGTTGCACAGAGTAGAGATTATCGCTAAAGAATTTATATATAATATGTATTACAAATACATTAAACTAAATGAAATAAAACATGCATTGTTTATTTTGTACATACATTGTATAAACATTGTATATTTTGTCAAATAGATATCAATATATAGATTGCTCAAGATACATCTGTTGTGAAAAGAAAATTGTGTAGCAGCAATAGAATAAAATTCAAAATTCATACGTAATAAAAAAAATTCAAAAAAATTATATGCAATGATTATAGAGGTATACTTTTTGACAAAAGAACCTCAATAACGTTCAAACTTAAAAATTTAATGAATAGCGGTCAAATTTCGACCGCTGGTCGACCTCTAGTAATCATTATTGCTCTGGCAAATTATTTAGTTTATTTTCAGAAGTAAACTATTTAGAAGTAATTTCAAATCATAATCAAAACATGACACGATGAGCAACAGTTGTACAGATGGTAGTATTTAATAAAATAATATAAACATATATTCATGTATTGAACCTTTTTCCTAATTTTTGCAGTTAAAAGTTTCAAAAGTTTTTTTCAGTTAAAGTAAAAAAAGGCAACTGAAGGAAACAAATATAAAGTTGTATAAAAATAACTGAAATAGAATTACACTTTACATGAATGTCAATTTTTTAATGGTAAATTTCTTAAGGAAATTATCATTTTCATTAGTAAGGATATTAAGCTTTATCCATGATCAATTTAAGGTCAATCATTTTGCATAAATCCTATAATAAATAATATGTCCAACTACATATGAAAACATTTGTTGGAAAATAATCATTACAGATAAATTATCTCCTCCCCCCAGGAATAGAAAAACAGATGAGTCTTCATTTAAGTGCTTAATCATTTTTAAATATACAGAAATAAATATTTTCAAGTAGTATAACCATATATTACAATCCTAATTGCTCTGGCAAACTATTTATTTAACTACTTTTAGAAGCAAACTGTTTAGAGGTAATTTCAAATCTTTATCAAAACATGACATGATGAACAACAGATGGTATTATTAAATATTATATTTAATAAAATAATATTAACAGATATTTATTTATTGAACATTTTCTCAGTGTAAAAGTTAATAATAAATATTATTCAAAAAGTTGTCTGAGGCAACTGCACTAAACAAACATAAAGTTGAATCAGAGTAACTGAAATAGAATTATACTTTTAAGTGAATGCCATTTTTAATTGTAGATTTACATTTTCATTAGTAAGGATATTTAGCTTTATTAATTCAGGGTCAATTTTTTTTTATAAATACTATATGGAAATCCACTGTGAAAACTTATGTCAATTTAGAAACTGAAATTTAAAAAAAAATGCAGGTTTGCTTTAGTTTTTAGACGCATGAAATACCTTACTATATATTTTAACAAAAAGGGTTGAAAATCTCTTGCTACAATGTCTTAAAAACATACTCCGTATAAATTATCAACATATATTAATTGGCAAAGCATAGAAATGTAAATGATCATAATACAATCCGTAAAAAGAACACATGTTTACATTCTAAATCCAAGTCAAGATTGAGTAAACAGGCGAATAAATACTTTATATGTGACGTTAAACTATTCAGCTGATTAGCAGGTTTCATGGAAAAGATATTTGGAGAGATGATTCTCAAACAATGTTGATGCTTTGTAAATGAAGCATTTTATAGCATGTACTCACCTTTATTACATGCATATGCATAAATACATATAAAATTGCAACTGAAAACTCTAAAAAACACATTTAAATGGAAAACAGCATATTTTATTACTAAGAAAAACATAGAAATGAAATTTTTGGTTGAAAAATTGCTTTAATAGGGTTAGGTGGGGTAAAGTGTCATAAAATCCACATTTTTTTAACTTAGGTGGATTATAAATATAAGAATTTGTTAAAATACTTAATAATTTTTGGTTGTTATTTTACATTACATTATTGAAGAACACATTGCATTAAAATTTGGGGAAAAAATAATTGATTTTAACAATTTTATGACAATTTCTATTTGTCATGTTTTTATGACCACTTTACCCCATGGGGTGGGGTAAAGTGGTAATTAAAAATAATCATAAAAACCTAATATAAGTAAGCAAAGTTTTTAAAAAAATATATAACAAAACTCAATATAGTTTCAACTTTAAAAGAAAATCAGTTTATTTGATCAAATTATACATTTTTAATAACATATGATTAAAAGTTGGCTCATCAAGAATTTTAAGGATATCTGTCTCTTCAATTCGAACAATGTTATGATTTTCAGGAGAGGTGTAATAGTCTGAAGTTTTAGATATTTTATTGACAGAAAATCTCCTATTTTATCAGAAACCTGTCCAATAAGCCCTTTGATTGATCCCCCCATCATATTTTGCCAAGATCTCACAGAAAAACTGTGATAATTGATTATCTGCAATTGTGAATTCACTTGACTGAATAAGACATCTTCTGCTTTTTATCAAGTTTTTCCTTGCATGTTTTTATCTGTTTTCTTGCATCTCTTTCTTTTTTGTAGTTTTTTATTACTAATTTCTTCAGTCAAACCTTCATTATTGTTTTTGAACTTGTTTTCTTTTTTCTCTTAAATTCTATATTGCCACTTCATGTATAGATGAAACAGGTGGTTATAGAATTGTAAGTACAGCTCATGTCAAATTTTTTAGAGTGCAATTATACATAAATTCTAGTGCAATTAATGCATGGCCTTTTTTGCAGTTCCATAAGTTATGCAACTTCAGTGCCCATCATAAATTAAAAGAACAGGTTTTTGCAAATCTAAAGAAAATTGGATACTTAAAGCCTTTACCTTTAGTCTATTTTTGCACTACCTTTAGTCTATTGCTCATATACATGAGCTTCTTTGTAAAGAATAAAAAGGTAGCATGAAATAATTTGCTTATGTACTAAAAAGTACATCCTTTTTTGCAATTGGCTGATTTCTTATATGCGTTATGTGATGGTTTTGGTACAAAAATTGGGGTTACCCAGTTTCATATCTTTAATTATAATCTGTAACATATCTTAAATTAATATTTAACTAACACCTGTCTAATAAATTAAGCTTAAGAAATTTTAAAACAGTGATGCATGTTAAGCCTATCCCTATGACCACTTTACCCCATCTTACTTAAATTACTATAAAATAATATCTGTAATTAATTCAGCTTATCTGTTAATGAGGAAGTATTCTTAAGATCTATCTGAAGCTTCCTGCAGAGTTAATTTAATGAAAACTTAGTTAAACAAAATGTAGGAGAGAAGTTCAATTGGGTATTCCAACTTCAAACTGTTACATGAACAAACAAAATGGGTGTTTTCTCCTACTAAAGTGTTGCAATTAGTATAATTTTGAATGTTAAACTTAGTTCTTAACTATTCAAAGCTAAAATAAAAAAGATTACATTTATACGAATATTCATTACAAAGTTATAGCATTTTATTTGATGTATGACCACTTTACCCCACCTGACCCTATGTAAAAAATATCCATTAAAATAAAAATAATAATTCCAATAGCTTAATAAACTGTTGAAAACTTCAATGGTAATTAAATAGAAAAAAAAGATGGCTAACTTAAATTTGAAAAAGAAAATTTAACTTTTTCTTTTACATTCTTTTTCTTTTCCTAATATTTAGTGTTAATTTCATTCTGCTTCTATAAAATAGCAGGTTCATAAATTTGTATGATGAAATAAAATACTTGAATTTGCATCATATATATTTAATGAAACATAGATATTTTATATAAAAATATAAAAGCATATAATGAATAGAAAACAGAGTTGTGAAGTTTCTACATAAAGCCAATATTTTAATACACGGAACTTCAATTTCTTTAATATACTTTTTAAAAAATCAACTTCTTATATTTAACTTTTCTTAGGTAAGCAAATTCAATATAATTTGATAAAGCAGGCATACATATAGAAAAGATCAATAATTATGAAACATTTAAAGGAATTAATCAGAAAAAAATACTATTAGCTGATTGAAATACAGTAATATCAGAAAATTATACTGAGATGCATCCAGCCATTTCAAGAAAATCTACTAAAATGTAAGGCAATTAGAAAAATGCCATTACAAATGAACAGATCATCTTGTTAGCTGGGTTTAAACAGGGTTTTCTTCTTTCTCCATACCTTATCTTCGAGTTTCTAAACCAAAGCAAGCTGAACAATATAAAATAAATACACACCATCTATTTTTATAGTAGAAATAAGTTATTCAAGAATGCAAACATTTTCATTTAAAAAAGTATTTAAAAAACAAAACACTTATATACAGGGAATACTTATGCTGTCTGCTGGTAACTAAACTTTTCATTCTTAGTATAGTATTATTATCAACTCAATTTCAAATAATGAGAGTAATTCTGATCTTCCTGGTGTATGTTACTCAGTGCAAATACATTCCAAAACAATTTTTTTTCTCTTCCAAGCAAGTGCAGTTTATAAAACAAGTATATAAACAAAACAAAAAAAATTATGCAACTGAATTAAACTCTCTTCATTCTGTTTAGTTTTTTGGGGAAAACCATACAATTTTTACTTGCAGTTATATAAAAACATAAATGCAGTTATATTTGAAATACTTCAGTTGTGAAGCAATTCTTTACTTACAATACAATATTACACAAACAATTTATAAATCTGCCAAAACCGACTCGCATCATATAAGGTAATAAAATAAATAATGTACAATAATCTATGCTTTCTACTAAAGTTTCTTTCATTAAAATAGCATATGTAAAACATACAGTTATCAACTACCACTA
>BGPR01052861.1:0-10523 GCA_013235015.1 Araneus ventricosus | reverse complement strand
TATCGACCAATTGCATCGAAGAGTTAAACAAAACAGTCCAATCGAAACGTGGCGCAATATAGACTGACAAGCAAAACACCTATGCAATGGATCAATTTGTGCGCATGCGCGCTTGTCACTGGTTGAAAACATCTAGACGCAACAAAACAAAAACAAATGTTCTCTCATCGCCGTTTTTGGCGGCAAAGATTTGGCGATCCTAAGAGGAACGAAGTAAGGGGACACCGTAAACTCCAGATTATCCCTCCAAGTCAGTCTCAGAATCAGTTTTTAGGTACTCAGTACTCTCCATCGAGATATAATTCAACAGATTCGCCCTCAGATGCTATTTTCTTGCTTAATTCTTCAAAAACAGCCGAATATTGCTCTGTAGGGATAATTTCCCGCCGTTTCGTGATTGCCGGGTTGGGTTATGGAGAGCGTTCTATGCACTTTTGAAGCCCGATCAGACCGAACTGACTGCTTCATTACCGGTGGAAACTATCGGAACAAGTAGGAGGAATGTTAACCGCTTAACTTAACAGCCCGAGAATACTCGTGCATCGAATTATCGAAATTTTAGTCTTATAAACTAAAATTGAATCATTAATTAGCTTTATAATTTGTCACAAAAAATATGTAGGATCCATAAACATCTTAAGTATCCTATGCCTTCTTAGATGAATGAAAACGACAGTCCCTTTCCAAAACAGGAGGGGTCATCTTATTAGATAGCAAAGAAAATTATTAAGTTAAGTGGTTAATACGAGGTTAGACGGGAGGCGAGCTGTCTACCTTCGATAGTTTTTATTCAGCTCATGATAAATACCCACTGTCTCACTCTATATACGCCGTACCTGTGCGCAAAGGGTTAAACGCTCTCGAAATCTGAGGGGATCAACAAAAAATGTTGTAAATGACGGGAAAATATTAAAGACCGGAACGTAAATATAGAGAAAAACTGTATTGTACAGTGTAATAACACCGTAATACGCTAAGTGTCGTTGTCTAATAAAAAATGACTCATTATAAATTTCAGAAGAAGCAAAATTGCAAATACGTGATACTTTTAAACATTTTCATGAAAAATCTTACAAAATTAAAATATAATTATTTAGTAAATATATAATAATTAAATTCCGATGAATTAAATTAGGCTTAAATCCTCAAATATTTCGAAATAAGACAAATGTTTTCAACCTTGAAAGTGAAGGGACGAATATTCATATCATAACGCAGAAAAGGTTCAAAGTATGGGATAAAGCCCCATCTGCCTGCGTCAAAAGCATTCCTCGTGACTTTATTTATTTCAGCCCGTCATAACAGAGAAATAAGTGATTTTTGATCTTTTTATTACTAAATTTGGAAAATATTATCTATCTAGAAGACAATGATTAACTGGGTGTTGCACTACAAGATACCATATCGAAATTTTGATTTTTTTCCCCATCTGTTTCATGAAGTGAAATTTCCCTATGAAATTTGCATAAAATGGGAAACTAATTTGTAATAGTCAATATTTCGTCTTCAATTCGAGAAGGTAAGGTAATTTCTTTCTCAAATATTGTTTTTGGCATAAGTTATTAAATATTTTCTACGGAATGCTTTCTGGAAGTACTCTTTCCCCCCCTCCCATTCAATTTTGCTATTGCTTTATGAGTTTGAATTGATTTTCAGGATTTCTTTATTTTAATTTTAGACAATTTCTGATCAGTTCAGGATTTAGAAGTTTCTTGTTAATACTGAAGTGTAACAAATTCTACTCTGAAATCGCTGAGTTGTAGATTAGTAAAATTTTGTACCGAATCGAATGAAAACTAAAAGAAAAGAACAAATATATGATTATAAATGCAAATAACTATTAATAAAATAATTAATTAAGGATTCAATTCAATAACAATTATTTGAACATAATTTCAAAATATTAATTTTTTACTTTCGGCAGTACTTATTCTATACCAGAAGATATTTTTCCTCGGCGTATTGACTGGTACATCAATCGTACTACTAAATCAATAGAATTAAGTCAGTTACTAAGCCATTAATCCGATACCTTTTCTAGAGGCTTCTGAAATTGTTGTAAATAGTTTTACGATCTTCTCTCAGAGCATTACTGCAGGTCTATCACAAATGGGTTGGTTGCTTGATGTGAGGTTTCATGACGCAAGAGCCAAATATGGCTATACTGCGCCAAACATATAGTGACATACAAAACATGTTAAAAGTCCAAAATCATTTTAAAGACATTCAATAATTCATTTTAACAAGAGTAAAACATGTTGACAAAATTGACTGGTAGAAATAGCTGGTGAAGTACACCAAATGCAAGTTAAAATGTTTCATGTAAGGAAAGTAAAATTTCATAAAAGCTGCACATTAAATGTTAAAAAGAGTTGAAAAACATGCAGAAAAGGGATTTCCCGGATGAAACTACGGGATAGGACATTGAAGTAAATCAGATTAAACGCGATCGCGAGGAAAACAATGTAATCCCAAAAAGAATATAAGATGAACAAATGTAATTTTTATCACAATTCGACAGATTTACAGATTGCAGAACGTCATCCCATTAGTGATAACGGGATAAAAAAAATGAATAGGTAATCCACTACTAAGTCACCAGAGCTTCACTTCCCTTTCGCAGTTTATCTTTCGGGTCTCTAATACAGTTTTACTAGCCTGTCTCATAATGGGGTTTATTGCTAATAAGATAAGACAAGGATACGTAACTCTACGGCCAGTGAAAAGGGAGTCCTACTTTACTTTTTATTTCCTGAAAAATGACCGATAAAACTGATAATACCAGAGAAGATAATAAAGCGAACGATGAGAACCAGAAAAAGTACTGTGTGTAGCAGTCTTATTTATTATTGAATGAACACATCCTTTAATACTTGCTTTCAAAGCAAGTTAGTACAAAGCTATAAACTTAATTATTACACTGGTCAACACCGATTTTTTGCCAAAGATAATCCAGAGATTTTAGGGTAATTTCGAAGTGCTGATTCCGAATCTGGAATTCTTTTTGTCAGAATGGCTCTAGTTTTAGAGATAAAGTGAAAATTATATTTCAATAGTAATATGTACGCTCCAATCAAATCGCATTGAAACTGTCTCAAATATAAATCAATAATAAAATTAAACCAATGCAGTAAATCAATTTAACCCTAAAGAGTAACCAATATATAAATCAGAAGATAAATTCATACAGAAATCACATGAAATCAGCGTAAATTGTTAAAGTATAAAATTTAAAATAATATTAATGAATGTAATAAAGAAATGGATTTCTACAAATAAAATAGATTAATCATAATAGCACAGTAAAAATACATGATTACATTAAGTCCAATAAAATAAAATATAAATAAGTTGATTCAGTTTATTCATGGAAAAGCTTTCAAATGATTTCCTTTTACGTAAAGTGGCAGTATCGCGTTGGAATCTCTAGTACTAATCTGCCACCATACGTGTATCCAACCTCCCTTGACATCTTTGTTCCGTTACTTTGATATCCTAGTAGTCGAGGTCTTTTTTAAAGGCGTGTTAATTTTTGTTACTTTCTGTATTTTTGGCATACCTTCTGAACTAACAAATAGCATTCTAGTTTTGGAGCTTAGTTTTGCAAGTGTTACCCTAAAACAAGAAATTAAATAAATTATAAATTTTTTAGACCTAAATAACCTTTTGGCATGCGTACATGGACCCGCGGCATTTCATAGACAAAATGACGTGTGATTATGATGATGATTAGGAACTAAAAATTGCATATTGAAGTAAATTCGCATATTTTTGACAACTTTGAAAGGAATCTGTGACAGGAAGTTATAGACCGATTTTGATGAAACAAAATTCAATACTCTTAAGAAGTTGAGTAGTTCCGCAATGTTACAGCATATATTAGAACATCAAGAAATCTGAATGAAGCAAAATATAGAATTTTTTTAAAAAATCATAACTGATTGTCTTTAATTGTTGCTATTATATGCTTTTTATTTAACTAGATTTGTTTCATGCTTATAAAGATGAAATTCTGTAATCGATTTTACACTCACTTTCGAACGAGCTAGCGTTTTGAAATTTTGTACACATATGTATTTTTATTGGAAAAACGCACTATTTTAATGTTCTTAAAGCTTAATTATGAGTTAATAAATTAATTTAATCTAATTTGTACTAATACTGTACTAATAATGCCATTTGGTAGTGAATTTGTAAAAAAAATATTAGTTTATTCCATAATATTTAGGATAATGAATTATATATTAAAAATAATAGGTAGAATATAATTAAAATAAAAATTATTCTGCTTTAAAGTACACTAATAAATGTATTTTTTTTAAAACTGTTTTTATGAAAATTATTTTTCTCTTTCAATCCTTTCTTGTAGAACATTCCACAACATGAAGAGTATCAATGTGTTCAGTGTTTTCTTCGCCTTCTGGTTTACTGTAACTTCAGCAGACGTGACCTCCAGTAGAGAAGATGTTTACAGGGAAAATATACGAAAACTGACATTCGCAAACAACGAGTTGGCTTTTAATCTGCACCGAAGACTCGTCTCTAGATCTTCTGAAAACGTGTTTTTTTCGCCATTGAGCATTTCTACCATTTTCGGCATGCTCTTCTATGGAACGAGAGGAAACACGGCTGAGGTAAGACGGAAGTAATTTACTCTAGATTTTAATTCTAGCTCAAATACTGTATTCAAGTGTTTGTTCCCTGGTCGACAGCAATGGATTCTGTCATCACGAATGTCGAGTCGTAAGAAGTTGCAGCATGTTAAATGTGACTTAAAGATCTATTGAGCGTTTTGTACTCTCGACAGAATTAAATTTTTTATGCAGCTGCAGCATTGCGGAAAAGGCAGGTTCATTTGCTCTGTATGTACTTGATACCTTTAGATTATTTTATTTAAGTTCACGCATCTAGACTAAAAGTGTTATTATTGAATATCTTCTAGTTCTTTGAGTGACTTTTCTTCAATTAACTTAATATCTGAGCTAACGCATTTAAGACTTTTCAGCGTGGAAGTATTTCCTAACAAATTTCTCACGATTTAGTTAAATTTAAATAGTTTTAAAAGTAGTCTATTGAAATAAGCCAACAGTTACGTCAAAAACCCTAAGTTTTATAAGAAACATTTTTTTGCATTATATTAAGAACGTTTTACCATTCTAGTCCATGAAGGTTCTAACGATTTAAAAGTCGAGTATTAAAGATTACATTCGCAATCGCAAACTAAATACAATACAGAGTAAAATTATTAATTTCCTCATAAAAGATTAGAATCACCAGCTTCCGGTAAAGTAATTAAAAGACTAATGATTCCCTTTTTATTTCATCATAGCAATACATCTAATAGAAAATAGTAGGTAATTGTTAACAGGAGTTTGTACTACAAACAAATCACACAACGAAAATTTTCGCGAAATTTTTTAGACAAACATATGTTAGGATAGGCTGCAATTTGTGAACAAATGCAATAGCAATCGACAGCATATGACAATAATCAACAGCTATCGATAAAAAGCAGTCGACACATTTCAGATTCTTCAACACGCACTAATAGAAAAGAATACAGGTCTGATGAAAATGGAAGGGCGTGTCCATGTATTATTCTTGTAGAACAATTATAAGGCGTATCAAGTGTTTGGTGCAGTACAGCCAAATCTAACTCTTACACCATTAAACCAAAATCCAATAGCAAGCCAGCTATCACATAAAAACAAAGCTACTAAGGAATTAATTAATTAATTAATTTTTTTGTTCTCAATTGTAAGTTCCTCACTTCACATTCAAATTCACAATAGTTTAATTAATAATTTATATTACGAACATAATCTCTGAACGGATTATGGAATTAAAAGATCACCCGCGGTAATTTCCTATTTTTATTTTCTCTGTAGTTGAGAACATATTACTGACTATCCAATGCATTCCTGATATCCAATAGTATTTTCCCACAAAAAAAGAGGATTTTATTTACTCAAACTTTTCTTCCGTGCTTGTGGATTCCCGTGAATAGTAGAAAACAGTACTTTACCAAATATTACTTGGGAAGCAGTCGATAATTAATTCAGAATCCTGAAAATATATGCTTTGTGCAATTAATTCATTTCCTGAAGCTCCTGCAGGTATTAAGAGAGACTTTGGGTTACGAGAGAGCAGATTTGCCGAAATATCTTGTCCACGACACTTTCAATAGTTATCTTAGAGAAGTGTTAAAGAGTAGAGATTCCTCAGATGAATATGCTCTGAATGCAGCTAATGCTGTTCTTGTCGATAGACGACTAGGACTGCTCGATGAGTACAGATATAACATCCATTAAAATGCAAAAATTAATGTCGTACCCATTGTACGCCCATCTTATACTTAATTGGTGATGAATCTGGTAATTTTAGGGAGATGGTAAAGTATTGACATCTCCAATGTCACGTCAGATTGCAGTTGCTGAATGGGGCTCACCATTTCAGGTTGCAATAAGTCATCAACAGTCCGTGGATGGATATCGCTATGGGTTTTATCAGTATTCTGGTATATCGTTTTACATTTACAGTTGCAGAGTTAAATTTATTATATTATATAAACCATACACTTTTAACAGTATACGTCATCAATGTGTTAAGCAGAAGTGATAATATTTGTCTGTGCAATTATTTAATTCTCTAAAATGATTGCAGGAACTGAGACAGGTTTTAGGTTATGAGAGAGCAGATTTGCCTAGTGATCTCGTTCACAACACTTTCAATCGTTACCTGAGGGACGTTCTACAACGTGGAGACTCTTCAGACGGATATGTTCTGAATGTCGCCAATGCCGTTGTTGTGGATAAGCGTGTAGAACTGCTTGAGGAGTACAGACGAAACGTCCAGGAGTTGTACAGAGCAGCTGTACGAGATGTGGATTTCTTGAGGGAAGCTCCCAAAATAGTGGAAGAAATCAACGGTTATGTTAGGAAGAACACGAATGGGAAGATCAATAAGCTTTTTGATAAGTTGAACCCAGCCACTATTTTGGTCTTACTCAACGCTGTGTACTTCAAGGGAACATGGAAGACTCCATTCGAACCGGAAAGAACAAGAGATGGAATTTTTTACAACAATGGGCTGGATTCGGAAGGAAAGTAAGATAAATTATTGATACAATTACGAAATAAAAGTTTGTTGATCAGTAGATTAGTTCTATCTATAAAATCGATTCTTCTCCGGTCCGTTTGAAAGCGGACATGTATAATCTAAAATTACAAATATGGATCTGTAAAAGAAATACTGTTTTTTACCCAATCATGTTACATATGCATGGATTCGAAAACGAAGGAAGTAAAATTTCAGATTATGAGTGCTTTTGAAAATCATCAAAACTGATAGAGTTTTTCTTCTTAACTTTTATCTTCACTTGTAAAAACAAATCTTATTTTTTCTCGCATTCTTTTTTATTTATGCAATGAAAGACACACTAAACAAAACGCCATAAAAAATAACTCCGCCCCAAAACTGAAATGATTTCTTGAAATAAAATATGATTTAAAAATTAAAGAGAAATTCACAGCATTGTTCAAATTTCAAAAAACTTGAAAACTTTCAAACATAATATTCTTTAATTTTATTGTTTTACTTATATTGTAGAGAAAAAATAACCTTCTTTATTTCAGTTTTTATTCTAATAATATTTTAAGGAAACGTAGAGTATTCACTTCGTATCATGTTAACATTAATTTTTTCAACAACTGTTTTTTTTCCTTTTTATTGATTTTAAGCTATTTTAAATATTTTTTTAGCAAACAATAAAAAAGGCATTTTTAATCTTCTTAACATATAGTTAATTTAAATGCCCATATATAAGTTTTAGAATTGCGTTAATTTAATTTTAAAATATTCATTCTGATATTAATAAAATTATAAACTATTAGCAAAAATTAAAAAAGTTATATTTATTAAATATTTGTAAGGAATTTATAAAAATATAAATTATTAAATATTCTCTACTATTAAAATTATCGAATATTCTCTTATTCAAATCTGCATTAATTATTCTAATCTGATCTTGGTTTTAATAAAATGGCAAGCCTTAATGTAGTTATTCGAAGGTATTTTCAATTGTCACGAATTCGAATTTAAGTATTTTTTCAAATTAATAATTCTTATTCCATCGACAACAGATCAAACAACTGATGCTTAAACAATTATTTAAAAAATTAGATTATATACAGAAGAACTAAATGAAATTGAGCAATAAAATTTCATAAACATCAATTACAACCTTTTCAGGAGAGTACCACTCATGCACTTGAGATCCCGATTACCCTATGCTTCTGTAGACAACTTCCAAGCACTGGAGCTGCCTTACAAAGGAGAAAACGTCAGCATGCTCATCTTGCTACCAAACCAAAGAGACGGACTCCAAGACCTTGAAGAGAGTCTCACCCCCGAAAGACTGGACGAGGTTCAGCGTCGTTTGTACAGAACCAAGGTCGATGTTTCGCTACCGAAATTCAAACTGCAATTCGAGAAGGAACTCTCTCCAGAAGTCCAGGCCCTCGGAGCCAACCAGATCTTCAGAAATGGAGCCGACTTCTCTGGAATGACTTCCAGCAGGATTGCAGCGGTCAGTCAAGTCGTCCACAAAGCGGTCATCGAAGTAAATGAGGAAGGAAGCGAAGCTGCTGCAGTAACAGGAATTGCTATAGTTGCTATCAGCTATCAAGAAACCCCACAATTCAGGGCAGACCATCCTTTCCTGTTCGCCATTCTGGAAAAAGGCAGCAACAGTAACATGATCTTGTTCTTGGGCCGTGTGAATAATTTGTAAAAATATCGAGATTTTTGAAGTCCTGATGTTGAAATAAAAATTAATTTACAAAATTATGGAGATATCTTTTAATATAATCTTGATTCAAAAGCTTTTTTGATTGATTTTTTGTCAGTGAAAATTTATTTTTTAAGTATAATAAAGTGTTTTATTTGTTTGATGAAGATAGTGAAAGTGTGCTTTCTTCTTTAAAATAAAGATTTTAAAATCATATTCCTTCATTTTCATACAGCCAATGGGCTTGGGGAATTCTTTAAACAGAAGGTGCAGCATTCTGAATATCTCCTTCCCTGCATTAAATAACTCTTTTGACAGCTAGAGAAACTTACAAGAGTCCTTAAAAATAAGCAAGAAAGACCGTAATAAATAATAATGTTTACATTAAGCTTCTTGCACGTCGATTAGGATAAACAGGAAATAGCTCTGTATGAAGTTCATTAAATTTACTCCCAGAAAGTTGCAAATATTTATAATTAATACAGAGGTCTACTGGAGCATTTACTTACATTTCTAAAATAATAGATGCACGATCACAATACCATAAATAACAGCGTTAAAGCGACGACCAGAATTGACGACCTGCACACGGTAACTTGAAATGTATAATAGCTATATGTTTATAGTTTCAACTCTCCATCAGATGTGATTATAGCGTTTATTTATTCACAATATGGAAATATAGACATTTGCAATCCTAGAGAGAAAGCATTCAGATCCGATGTAGAGATAGGTTAAGTAAAGTTAGGTTTGGGATTTCAACATTTCTTTTAGCCTAAGTTAATTGAAAGATTAATGTAAGGAATAAAAAGGATAAAAGTATGTGCTTATTGTGACGGACCAATTTGATTACTCAAAATTCTAGCCTTAAACAGTGAGCCCTATACTCACAGACATCTCAATAGATCAACAGATCCTGAACAAATCTTCTTCACACAATTCCATTCAAATTCTTTATTCCGTATTATAACAATTATAAGCCCTTTGCTCACACGTCATTACCCAGTCAGATCATACAAAACTTATGCCAAAAAGTAAACAATCTTTGGCTTCTACATTTGGCAACCTCGCCAAGGCGCCAAACGCAGTTGGCGCGTCTACAGTATGAAAATCTGTTAAAATATTCTGAAAGATTTCTTTCATTTCTAAATCTGCGCATGCTTTCTTCGAATGTTATATTATCCTCAGAAATTACGTGTCTTCAGCAATAACGTCTCCGTGAAGGACAGTTTCCTGCAATGGAATTAATCCCTGCTAACATCCCATACACGCTATATCCGTCGTGGCAATTCAATTTTCCTGTAGGAATTTGAACGAATTGTACGTGCCACGAAAAATGTTAGTCGTGGCAATTCAATACCAAACCTAACATTACTTTGCCTATCTACACACCATATCTGAATGCTTTCTCTCTAGGATCGCAAATGTCTATATTTCCATATTGTGAATAAAAAAACGCTATAATCACATCTGATGTTAAAGGTGAAATCCGTCCCTGCATTTGTGTTTCGCTTGAAGGAAACGCCCAACAGCCTCTCCTAATACAGGGTCAATTTGTTGCGAAACAAAATGCAGGAAGGGCTTTTCCCCTTAATTTCCTTCAGGAAGGCACGTACCTCCATAAGTCAGATTTCTAATTCCTTGACTCATGGACTTGGCTAGATATTCTATAACATCAACAACTAACGAACAGAAGATGATACTCTTCCCCTTCGTAATAAGTCCTTGTTCATGG